>OZ035840.1:245000-282500 GCA_964034765.1 Knipowitschia caucasica | reverse complement strand
TTATTTACTCTGGATTAAGTCACCGCGTTTACTCTGGATTAAGTCACGACGTTTACTCTGGATAAATCACAACGTTTACTCTGGATTAAATCACGTTGTTTACTCTGGATTAAATCACGATGTTTACTCTGGATTAAGTCACAATGTTTATTTTGGATTAAGTCACGACGTTTACTCTGGATTAAGTCACGACGTTCACTCTGGATAAATCACAACGTTTACTCTGGATTAAATCACAATGTTTACTCTGGATTAAGTCACAATGTTTACTTTGGATTAAGTCACGACGTTTACTCTGGATTAAATCGCAATGTTTACTCTGGATTAAGTCACGACGTTTACTCTGGATTAAGTCACGACGTTTACTTAAGCTTAAATCACAACATTTACTTTGGATTAAGTCAAGACGTTCACTCTGGATTAAGTCACGACGTTCACTCTGGATTGAGTCACAATGTTTACTCTGGATTAAGTCACGACGTTTACTCTGGAATAAATCACAACGTTTACTCTGGATTAAGTCACGACGTTTACTCTAGATTAAGTCAAGACGTTTACTCTGGATTAAATCACGACGTTTACTCTGGATAAATCACGACGTTTACTCTGGATTAATTCACGATGTTTACTCTGGATTAAGTCACAACGTTTACTCTGGATTAAGTCACGACATTTACTCTGGATTAAGTCACAACGTTTACTTTGGATTAAGTCACGACGTTTACTCTGGAGTAAATCACGACGTTTACTCTGGATTAAATCACGACGTTTACTCTGGATTAAGTCACGACGTTTACTCTGGATTAAGTCACAAAGTTTACTTTGGATTAAGTCACAACATTTACTTTGGATTAAGTCACAAAGTTTACTTTGGATTAAGTCACAACATTTACTTTGGATTAAATCACGACGTTCACTCTGGATTAAGTCACGACGTTCACTCAGGATAAATCACAACGTTTACTCTGGATTAAATCGCAATGTTTACTCTGGATTAAGTCACATCGTTTACTCTGGATTAAGTCACGACGTTTACTCTGGATTAAGTCACGATGTTTACTCTGGATTAAGTCACGACGTTTACTCTGGATTAAATCACGATGTTTACTCTGGATAAATCACGACATTTACTCTGGATTCAGTCAAAACGTTTACTCTGGATTAAATCAAAACATTTACTCTGGATTAAGTCACGACGTTTACTCTGGATTAAATCACGATGTTTACTCTGGATAATCACGACGTTTACTCTGGATTAAGTCAAAACGTTTACTCTGGATTAAGTCAAAACATTTACTCTGGATTAAGTCACGACGTTTACTCTGGATTAAGTCACAATGTTTACTCTGGATTAAGTCAAATTGTTTACTCTGGATTAAGTCACGTTGTTTACTCTGGATTAAGTCACGACGTTTACTCTGGATTAAATCACGATGTTTACTCTGGACTAAGTCAAAACGTTTACTCTGGATTAAGTCAAAACGTTTACTCTGGATTAAGTCAAAACATTTACTCTGGATTAAGTCAACGTTTACTCTGGATTAAGTCACAACGTTTACTTTGGATTAAGTCACAACGTTTACTCTGGATTAAGTCACGACGTTTACTCTGGATTAAGTCACGACGTTCACTCTGGATAAATCACGACGTTTACTCTGGATTAAGGCAACACTTCTGCACTTCCTCTTCCATCAGTGTTCAGACGTCGATATTTGCCTAACCCTAAACGTGATGTGGCGTTTGACTAAATTGGGTTTAGTCCAAATTTACGGCGCACAGATTTGACAACAATCAATGTCGCCGTTTGAGATTAGATTAGAGATTTTCGGAACAATCACCAGTCATGGTTTATGTTCGCTGACGTTCAATGCAAAGATGTGAAAAGAATGTTTAATGGGAACAGTTTTTAAAAAGTCGTCGTTAAAGAATCAAGTATTTCAGGTCCAGATTCTGAAAGGCTGTCGATTCGTTTGTGTAGGACTTGAAATATCAGTGAGAATTATTCACAAATATAAAAGTATGAAACTACACCGCAGCTCTGACCCACTATAATCTGACTCTGATCTGGCAACCCGCCTTATGTGGCAACACAAGGAGATGAATAAAAGAGTGCGATGGATGTAGCTTCAGGGGATCCAGACTGAACATACGACAGTCTGAAATATTTACCATCAAGAGGCTGGAGGGGGAGGACCATGTGGCTCCTCTGGTCCTGAGGTCTTTAGTCTGAAGAGGTCAGTGGTCAGGGAGGGACCAGGGGCTAGGGACCAGGGGAGAGGGACCAGGGACCAGGGGCTAAGGACCAGGGAGAGGGACCAGGGGAGAGGGACCAGGGGAGAGGGACCAGGAGAGAGGGACCAGGGGAGAGGGACCAGGGGCTAGGAACCAGGGGCTAGGGACCAGGGGAGAGGGACCAGGGGAGAGGGACCAGGGGAGAGGGACCAGGAAGAGGGACCAGGGGAGAGGGACCAGGGACCAGGGAGAGGGACCAGGGACAAGGGACCAAGGGAGAGGGACCAGGGACAAGGAGAGAGGGACAAGGGGAGAGGGACCAGGGGAGAGGGACCAGAGCAGAGGGACCAGAGCAGAGGGACAGAGCAGAGGGACCAGAATAGGGCACAACCATGCCACTCATGTGCAGTGGATCGTTGAGTGTGTTTAGCTAAAGACAGTAGAGAACCGGAATAACAATAGGAGAAAGACAGGAGAAGTTTGAAAGAAAAGTGGTCCCTGTGCTCCTCAGAGTCCCAGCAGGAGGCCAGTCCCTGTGCTCCTCAGAGTCCCAGCAGGAGGCCAGTCCCTGTGCTCCTCAGAGTCCCAGCAGGAGGCCAGTCCCTGTGCTCCTCAGAGTCCCAGCAGGAGGCCAGTCCCTGTGCTCCTCAGAGTCACAGCTGGAGGCCAGTCCCTGTGCTCCTCAGAGTCCCAGCAGGAGGCCAGTCCCTGTGCTCCTCAGAGTCCCAGCAGGAGGCCAGTCCCTGTGCTCCTCGGAGTCCCAGCAGGAGGCCAGTCCCTGTGCTCCTCAGAGTCCCAGCAGGAGGCCAGTCCCTGTGCTCCTCAGAGTCACAGCTGGAGGCCAGTCCCTGTGCTCCTCAGAGTCACAGCTGGAGGCCAGTCCCTGTGCTCCTCAGAGTCCCAGCAGGAGGCCAGTCCCTGTGCTCCTCAGAGTCACAGCTGGAGGCCAGTCCCTGTGCTCCTCAGAGTCCCAGCAGGAGTCCAGTCCCTGTGCTCCTCAGAGTCCCAGCAGGAGGCCAGTCCCTGTGCTCCTCAGAGTCCCAGCAGGAGTCCAGTCCCTGTGCTCCTCAGAGTCACAGCTGGAGGCCAGTCCCTGTGCTCCTCAGAGTCCCAGCAGGAGGCCAGTCCCTGTGCTCCTCAGAGTCCCAGCAGGTTTCCAGTCCCTGTGCTCCTCAGAGTCACAGCTGGAGGCCAGTCCCTGTGCTCCTCAGAGTCCCAGCAGGAGTCCAGTCCCTGTGCTCCTCAGAGTCACAGCTGGAGGCCAGTCCCTGTGCTCCTCAGAGTCCCAGCAGGTTTCCAGTCCCTGTGCTCCTCAGTCCCAGTTGGTCCCTATGTCACTAACATGTCACAGATGTATTGTGAACAATAATGATGTTGAGTCTCTTCTGGTCTCAGTGCCGTTTGTGGAGTCCCCGAAGTACGCCCCCCAGAGGCGAGAGAGCAGCAGGACACTCCCCCTCCCCCCTCACCCCTTCCTTCGAGCCAACAGCGACAGCAGCATGAACCTGCCCGAGTGGATGGCCACGCCCAACGCCCCCACCTCCAACATCGTGTCTGTGCAGGTACACACACTTATTGTGTGTACCTGTTGGTACACACAAGTTGGTTCATATGGCACTAACATATAGAATAATTATTATTGTTTGTCCTTTTTTGTCTTTGTGTGTCTAAAATAGCGCTACATAAGTACGATGTATGATTATAGATACCATTGATACCAGACCAAAAGCTAAAAGAAAACCAATGTGCTTTAACAAAAGTGTGGATATATTCTGTCACGGTGAGATCCAAGCCCAGAGACTTCAGAGATTCTCAGATCTTTTCATCCGTGGGAAACAGCAGAGGTTTGAGTCAAAGGTTCTCCAAAGGCAGACGTCTCTGGTTCTCTCTTCAGTCCATGTTAATAATGCAGCGTTTAGTGTTTACCCAGAACTGAACCTGTGTCCAACAATCAAGCAACAGGGATTCAGGATCACCACGAGAGAGAACTACAATCTGAACAGAACCTCTCACACCAAGAGAGAGAACTACAATCTGAACAGAACCTCTCACACCAAGAGAGAGAACTACAATCTGAACAGAACCTCTCACACCACGAGAGAGAACTACAATCTGAACAGAACCTCTCACACCAAGAGAGAGAACTACAATCTGAACAGAACCTCTCACACCAAGAGAGAGAACTACAATCTGAACAGAACCTCTCACACCAAGAGAGAGAACTACAATCTGAACAGAACCTCTCACACCAAGAGAGAGAACTACAATCTGAACAGAACCTCTCACACCACGAGAGGGAACTACAATCTGAACAGAACCTCTCACACCAAGAGAGAGAACTACAATCTGAACAGAACCTCTCACACCACGAGAGGGAACTACAATCTGAACAGAACCTCTCACACCACGAGAGGGAACTACAATCTGAACAGAACCTCTCACACCACGAGAGGGAACTACAATCTCAACAGAACCTCTCACACCACGAGAGGGAACTACAATCTGAACAGAACCTCTCACACCAAGAGAGAGAACTACAATCTGAACAGAACCTCTCACACCACGAGAGGGAACTACAATCTGAACAGAACCTCTCACACCACGAGAGGGAATTACAATCTGAACAGAACCTCTCACACCACGAGAGGGAACTACAATCTGAACAGAACCTCTCACACCAAGAGAGAGAACTACAATCTGAACAGAACCTCTCACACCAAGAGAGAGAACTACAATCTGAACAGAACCTCTCACACCAAGAGAGAGAACTACAATCTGAACAGAACCTCTCACACCAAGAGAGAGAACTACAATCTGAACAGAACCTCTCACACCAAGAGAGAGAACTACAATCTGAACAGAACCTCTCACACCTCAGGCCTGTGATAACGATAATGACTGAAGAGGAGAACATTGCTGTAGGCTCATTCTCTCATCAGTTCAAATCTGTTTTATTGGGTTTTTTGACCCAAGCTGCGTCTGTTGCGTTCCTCCTGTTCTTGTAAATAGTTCATATTTGTCTCAGATATTTACCACTTATTGTTTTGCTGTTTGTGCTGAATACACTTTAATAATAACTGTAATATAGTAATAATATATATAATATATAACGATAATAACTATGTTTCCAACAGAACTGTGTCTTTATTCATCACAGTTAAATGAGTTGAAACGATGAGTTTAGAACGGTCACATAAACCTACAGTAGAAACACATGTAATGATCTCAAACAGCTTCACTCTTGTTTTTGTTCTGAAGAGGAGAAAGTAGCAGCGTAAATGGGACCGCTTTGGTTTCTAAACTCCTGCGAGATTGCCATCACGTGGTTGGGTGTGGGATTACAACATTATCTTCAAAACTCCGTAAGGGGAACGCGCAAGTGTACCACCAACTGTGGTTATGTAGGTCCAACTGTGGTTATGTAGGTCCAACTGTGGTTATGTAGGTCCAACTGTGGTTACGTAGGTCCAACTGTGGTTATGTAGGTCCAACTGTGGATATGTAGGTCCAACTGTGGTTACGTAGGTCCAACTGTGGTTACGTAGGTCCAACTGTGGTTATGTAGGTCCAACTGTGGTTATGTAGGTCCAACTGTGGTTACGTAGGTCCAACTGTGGTTATGTAGGTCCAACTGTGGTTATGTAGGTCCAACTGTGGTTATGTAGGTCCAACTGTGTGGATATGTAGGTCCAACTGTGGTTACGTAGGTCCAACTGTGGTTATGTAGGTCCAACTGTGGTTATGTAGGTCCAACTGTGGTTATGTAGGTCCAACTGTGGTTATGTAGGTCCAACTGTGGATATGTAGGTCCAACTGTGGTTACGTAGGTCCAACTGTGGTTACGTAGGTCCAACTGTGGTTATGTAGGTCCAACTGTGGTTATGTAGGTCCAACTGTGGTTACGTAGGTCCAACTGTGGTTATGTAGGTCCAACTGTGGTTATGTAGGTCCAACTGTGGTTATGTAGGTCCAACTGTGGATATGTAGGTCCAACTGTGGTTACGTAGGTCCAACGGGTGTACACACGCCTTAAGTCCGTCTGACTCTGATTTGGCTTCTACCAACCTTCTCTCACTTCCACTTCTCTCACTTCCTCTTCTCTCACTTCCTCTTCTCTTACTTCCACTTCTCTCACTTCCACTTCTCTCACTTCCTCTTCTCTCACTTTCACTTCTCTCACTTCCTCTTCTCTCACTTCCACTTCTATCACTTCCACTTCTCTCACTTCCTCTTCTCTCACTTCCTCTTCTCTCACTTCCACTTCTCTCACTTCCTCTTCTCTCACTTCCTCTTCTCTCACTTCCACTTCTCTCACTTCCTCTTCTCTCACTTTCACTTCTCTCACTTCCTCTTCTCTCACTTCCACTTCTCTCACTTCCACTTCTCTCACTTCCTCTTCTCTCACTTCCACTTCTCTCACTTCCTCTTCTCTCACTCCCTCTTCTCTCACTTTCACTTCTCTCACTTCCTCTTCTCTCACTTCCTCTTCTCTTACTTCCTCTTCTCTCACTGGCTCTTCTCTTACTTCCACTTCTCTCACTTCCTCTTCTCTCACTTCCTTTTCTCTCACTTCTTTTCTCACTTTTATTTCCTCTTCTCTCACTTCCTCTTCACTCACTTCCTCTTCTCTCACTTTCACTTCTCTCACTTCCTCTTCTCTCACTTCTCTCACTTTCACTTCTCTCACTTCCTCTTCTCTCACTTCTCTCACTTCCTCTTCCCTCACTTCCTCTTCTCTCACTTCCTCTTCTCTCACTTCTCTCACTTCCTCTTCTCTCACTTCTCTCACTTTCACTTCTCTCACTTCCTCTTCTCTCACTTCTCTCACTTCCTCTTCTCTCACTTCCACTTCTCTCACTTCCTCTTCTCTCACTTCCTCTTCTCTCACTCCCCCTTCTCTCACTTCCTCCTCTCTCACTTCCTCTTCTCTCACTTTCACTTCTCTCACTTCCTCTTCTCTCACTTCCTCTTCTCTTACTTCCTCTTCTCTTACTTCCTCTTCTCTCACTGGCGCTTCTCTTACTTCCACTTCTCTCACTTCCTCTTCTCTCACTTCCTTTTCTCTCACTTCTTTTCTCACTTTTATTTCCTCTTCTCTCACTTCTTCACTCACTTCCTCTTCTCTCACTTTCACTTCTCTCACTTCCTCTTCTCTCACTTCTCTCACTTTCACTTCTTCTCTCACTTCCTCTTCTCTCACTTCTCTCACTTCCTCTTCCCTCACTTCCTCTTCTCTCACTTCCTCTTCTCTCACTTCTCTCACTTCCTCTTCTCTCACTTCTCTCACTTTCACTTCTCTCACTTCCTCTTCTCTCACTTCTCTCACTTCCTCTTCTCTCACTTCCACTTCTCTCACTTCCTCTTCTCTCACTTCCTCTTCTCTCACTCCCCCTTCTCTCACTTCCTCCTCTCTCACTTCCTCTTCTCTCACTTTCACTTCTCTCACTTCCTCTTCTCTCACTTCCTCTTCTCTTACTTCCTCTTCTCTTACTTCCTCTTCTCTCACTGGCTCTTCTCTTACTTCCACTTCTCTCACTTCCTTTTCTCTCACTTCTTTTCTCACTTTTATTTCCTCTTCTCTCACTTCTTCACTCACTTCCTATTCTCTCACTTTCACTTCTCTCACTTCCTCTTCTCTCACTTCTCTCACTTCCTCTTCTCTCACTTCCTCTTCTCCGTCTCTGTTCTGCAATTTGACTAAAAATACCCCCCACATTAGTTTCCATTATTAATGCAGAGAGACGCCCCCAAAAAAAACCCATCCAGCCTGAGTTCTGAGCCTCCCACTGCTGCTGCAAAAGGCCCAGACGAAGCTGATAAAGGACGTCTGTATACATCGGTATACGTCTGTATACTGATGAAGCTGATAAAGGACGTCTGTATACATCTGTATACGTCTGTATACTGATGAAGCTGATAAAGGACGTCTGTATACATCTGTATACGTCTGTATACTGATGAAGCTGATAAAGGACGTCTGTATACATCTGTATACGTCTGTATACTGATGAAGCTGATAAAGGACGTCTGTATACATCTGTATACGTCTGTATACTGATGAAGCTGATAAAGGACGTCTGTATACATCTGTATACGTCTGTATACTGATGAAGCTGATAAAGGCCGTCTGTATACATCTGTATACGTCTGTATACAGATGTATACGTCTGTATACTGATGAAGCTGATAAAGGACGTCCGTCTGTGTACGGATGAAGCTGATAACGGACGTCTGTGTACGTCTGTGTACGTCTGTGTACGTCTGTGTACGGATGAAGCTGATAAAGAACGTCTGTGTACGTCTGTGTACGTCTGTGTACGTCTGTATACGTCTGTATACGTCTGTGTACGTCTGTGTACGTCTGTGTACGTCTGTATACGTCTGTGTACGTCTGTGTACGTCTGTGTACGGAGGTGTTCGTGGGTGAAAAGCAGAAGACGACTCATGAGACACAGCTGCAGTGACAGCGATCAGTGAAATATTGATCAACACAGAAGAGTCAAATACATCCATCAGATAAACAAGGAAACACCAGTGTGTGGGAGAGGACCAGCACGAGACTAGGAGAGGACCAGCACGAGACTAGGAGAGGACCAGCACGAGACTAGGAGAGGACCAGCACGAGACTAGGAGAGGACCAGCATAAGACTAGGAGAGGACCAGCACGAGACTAGGAGAGGACCAGCACGAGACTAGGAGAGGACCAGCACGAGACTAGGAGAGAGGACCAGCACGAGACTAGGAGAGGACCAGCACGAGACTAGAGAGGACCAGCACGAGACTAGGAGAGGACCAGCACGAGACTAGGAGAGGACCAGCACGAGACTAGGAGAGGACCAGCATAGACTAGGAGAGGACCAGCACGAGACTAGGAGAGGACCAGCAGAGACTAGGAGAGGACCAGCACGAGACTAGGAGAGGACCAGCACGAGACTAGGAGAGGACCAGCACGAGACTAGGAGAGGACCAGCACGAGACTAGGAGAGGACCAGCACGAGACTAGGAGAGGACCAGCACGAGACTAGGAGAGGACCAGCACGAGACTAGGAGAGGACCAGCACGAGACTAGGAGAGGACCAGCACGGGAATTAGAGAGGACCAGCACAAGACTAGGAGAGGACCAGCATAAGACTAGGAGAGGACCAGCACGAGACTAGGAGAGGACCAGCACGACACTAAGAGAGGACCAGCACGAGACTAGGAGAGGACCAGCACGGGAATTAGAGAGGACCAGCACAAGACTAGGAGAGGACCAGCATAAGACTAGGAGAGGACCAGCACGAGACTAGGAGAGGACCAGCACGACACTAAGAGAGGACCAGCATGAGACTAGGAGAGGACCAGCACGAGACTGGAATAAAGACAGGAGAGGACCAGCACGAGACTGGAATAAAGACAGGAGAGGACCAGCACAACACTAGGGCGGCACGGTGGCTCCTCTCAGCAAGGAGGTCCTGGGTTCGAATCCCGGCCAGACCAGGGCCTTTCTGAGTGGAGTTTGCATGTTCTCCCCGTGTCTGCGTAGGTTTCCTCCGGGTGCTCCGGTTTCCCCTACCACTAAAAATATGTACAATAGGTCAGGCATGTGCCTCCTGTACTGGCCCCACTCCCAACAATTGTAAACCGCTTTGAGACTCCGATGTGCAGTGAAAAGGCGGTATATAAATAAAAGCTTACTTACTTACTTACTTACACTAGGAGAAAGACAGGAGAGGACCAGCACAACACTAGGAGAAAGACAGGAGAGGACCAGCACAACACTAGGAGAAAGACAGGAGAGGACCAGCACAACACTAGGAGAAAGACAGGAGAGGACCAGCGCAACACTAGGAGAAAGAGAGGAGAGGACCAGCACAACACTAGGAGAAAGACAGGAGAGGACCAGGCAACACTAGGAGAAAGACAGGAGAGGACCAGCACAACACTAGGAGAAAGACAGGAGAGGACCAGCACAACACTAGGAGAAAAGACAGGAGAGGACCAGCACAACACTAGGAGAAAGACAGGAGAGGACCAGGACAACACTTGGAGAAAGACAGGAGGAGGACCAGGACAACACTAGGAGAAAGACAGGAGAGGACCAGCGCAACACTAGGAGAAAGACAGGAGAGGACCAGCACAACACTAGGAGAAAGACAGGAGAGGACCAGCACAACACTAGGAGAAAGACAGGAGAGGACCAGCACAACACTAGGAGAAAGAGAGGAGAGGACCAGGACAACACTAGGAGAAAGACAGGAGAGGACCAGGACAACACTAGGAGAAAGACAGGAGAGGACCAGCACAACACTAGGAGAAAGACAGGAGAGGACCAGCACAACACTAGGAGAAAGACAGGAGAGGACCAGGACAACACTAGGAGAAAGACAGGAGAGGACCAGCACAACACTAGGAGAAAGACAGGAGAGGACCAGCACAACACTAGGAGAAAGACAGGAGAGGACCAGCACAACACTAGGAGAAAGACAGGAGAGGACCAGGACAACACTAGGAGAAAGACAGGAGAGGACCACACTAGGAGAAAGAGAGGAGAGGACCAAGACAACACTAGGAGAAAGACAGGAGAGGACCAGCACAACACTAGGAGAAAGAGAGGAGAGGACCAGCACAACACTAGGAGAAAGACAGGAGGACCAGCACAACACTTGGAGAAAGACAGGAGAGGACCAGGACGACACTAGGAGAAAGAGAGGAGAGGACCAAGACAACACTAGGAGAAAGACAGGAGAGGACCAGCACAACACTAGGAGAAAGACAGGAGAGGACCAGGACAACACTAGGAGAAAGACAGGAGAGGACCAGGACAACACTAGGAGAAAGACAGGAGAGGACCAGGACAACACTAGGAGAAAGACAGGAGAGGACCAGGACAACACTAGGAGAAAGACAGACGGGGACCAACACAACACTAGGAGAAAGACAGGAGAGGACCAGGACAACACTAGGAGAAAGACAGACGTGGACCAACACAACACTAGGAGAAAGACAGGAGAGGACCAGCACAACACTAGGAGAAAGACAGGAGAGGACCAGGACAACACTAGGAGAAAGACAGGAGAGGACCAGGACAACACTAGGAGAAAGACAGAAGTGGACCAACACAACACTAGGAGAGGACCAGGACAACACTAGGAGAAAAACAGGAGAGGACCAGGACAACACTTGGAGAAAGACAGGAGAGGACCAGGACAACACTAGGAGAAAGACAGGAGAGGACCAGGACAACACTAGGAGAAAGACAGGAGAGGACCAAGACAACACTAGGAGAAAGACAGGAGAGGACCAGCACAACACTAGGAGAAAGACAGGAGAGGACCAGGACAACACTAGGAGAAAGACAGGAGAGGACCAGGACAACACTAGGAGAAAGACAGGAGAGGACCAGGACAACACTAGGAGAAAGACAGACGTGGACCAACACAACACTAGGAGAAAGACAGGAGAGGACCAGGACAACACTAGGAGAAAGACAGACGTGGACCAACACAACACTAGGAGAAAGACAGGAGAGGACCAGGACAACACTAGGAGAAAGACAGGAGAGGACCAGGACAACACTAGGAGAAAGACAGAAGTGGACCAACACAACACTAGGAGAGGACCAGGACAACACTAGGAGAAAGACAGGAGAGGACCAGGACAACACTAGGAGAAAGACAGGAGAGGACCAGGACAACACTAGGAGAAAGACAGAAGTGGACCAACACAACACTAGGAGAGGACCAGGACAACACTAGGAGAAAAACAGGAGAGGACCAGGACAACACTTGGAGAAAGACAGGAGAGGACCAGGACAACACTAGGAGAAAGACAGAAGAGGACCAGCACAACACTAGGAGAAAGACAGGAGAGGACCAGGACAACACTAGGAGAAAGACAGGAGAGGACCAGGACAACACTAGGAGAAAGACAGGAGAGGACCAGACAACACTAGGAGAAAGACAGGAGAGGACCAGGACAACACTAGAAGAAGACAGGAGAGAGCAGGACAACACTAGGAGAAAGACAGGAGAGGACCAGGACAACACTAGGAGAAAGACAGGAGAGGACCAGCACAACACTAGGAGAAAGAGAGGAGAGGACCAGCACAACACTAGGAGAAAGACAGGAGAGGACCAGGACAACACTAGGAGAAAGACAGGAGAGGACCAGGACAACACTAGGAGAAAGACAGGAGAGGACCAGGACAACACTAGGAGAAAGACAGGAGAGGACCAGGACAACACTAGGAGAGGACCAGGACAACACTAGGAGAAAGACAGGAGAGGACCAGGACAACACTAGGAGAAAGTGAGGAGAGGACCAGGACAACACTAGGAGAAAGACAGGAGAGGACCAAGACAACACTAGGAGAAAGAGAGGAGAGAACGAGGATGTAATTAGGACTTTTGTCAATTTGTGGCTTCTCCAAATGTTCAAAACCAAATGTTAAATCCAGTCTCAAACCGCTTCAAACCTCAGATTGAAGGTTTCTGTGTGAACGTGCCACAGCTGCTTCCTCTTTCACTGCACTTAGGACAAAACCTCCACATTTCCCACAATCACATGAAGCGTTTGAAGAGAGCGTCCTGAAAGTGACATCTGCTCCATCAAAACCTCCTCCACGGCTCTGGGAGAATCTGGGCTGATTTCTGCGGAAAAAGACACGGATTCTTCTCTCTTTCCTCAAAAAGACTCTCAAAGATAAAGATTGATTGTGTCACGGTTTGGCTTTGATTCAATGTCCTACAGTTATGACCACACACAGACAGGTCCAACAGACAGGTCCAACAGACAGTTATGACCACACACAGACAGGTCCAACAGACAGGTCCAACAGACAGTTATGACCACAGACAGACAGGTCCAACAGACAGTTATGATCACACACAGACAGGTCCAACAGACAGTTATGACCACAGACAGACAGGTCCAACAGACAGTTATGATCACACACAGACAGGTCCAACAGACAGGTCCAACAGACAGTTATGACCACACACAGACAGGTCCAACAGACAGGTCCAACAGACAGTTATGACCACAGACAGACAGGTCCAACAGACAGTTATGATCACACACAGACAGGTCCAACAGACAGTTATGACCACAGACAGACAGGTCCAACAGACAGTTATGATCACACACAGACAGGTCCAACAGACAGGTCCAACAGACAGTTATGATCACACACAGACAGGTCCAACAGACAGGTCCAACAGACAGTTATGACCACAGACAGACAGGTCCAACAGACAGTTATGATCACACACAGACAGGTCCAACAGACAGTTATGACCACAGACAGACAGGTCCAACAGACAGTTATGATCACACACAGACAGGTCCAACAGACAGGTCCAACAGACAGGTCCAACAGACAGTTATGATCACACACAGACAGGTCCAACAGACAGGTCCAACAGACAGTTATGACCACAGACAGACAGGTCCAACAGACAGTTATGATCACACACAGACAGGTCCAACAGACAGGTCCAACAGACAGGTCCAACAGACAGGTCCAACAGACAGTTATGATCACAGACAGACAGGTCCAACAGACAGGTCCAACAGACAGTTATGATCACACACAGACAGGTCCAACAGACAGTTATGATCACAGACAGACAGGTCCAATAGACAGTTATGATCACACACAGACAGGTCCAACAGACAGGTCCAACAGACAGGTCCAACAGACAGTTATGATCACACACAGACAGGTCCAACAGACAGGTCCAACAGACAGTTATGACCACAGACAGACAGGTCCAACAGACAGTTATGATCACACACAGACAGGTCCAACAGACAGGTCCAACAGACAGGTCCAACAGACAGTTATGATCACACACAGACAGGTCCAACAGACAGGTCCAACAGACAGTTATGACCACACACAGACAGGTCCAACAGACAGGTCCAACAGACAGTTATGACCACAGACAGACAGGTCCAACAGACAGTTATGATCACACACAGACAGGTCCAACAGACAGTTATGACCACAGACAGACAGGTCCAACAGACAGTTATGATCACACACAGACAGGTCCAACAGACAGGATCCAACAGACAGTTATGATCACACACAGACAGGTCCAACAGACAGGTCCAACAGACAGTTATGACCACAGACAGACAGGTCCAACAGACAGTTATGATCACACACAGACAGGTCCAACAGACAGTTATGACCACAGACAGACAGGTCCAACAGACAGTTATGATCACACACAGACAGGTCCAACAGACAGGTCCAACAGACAGGTCCAACAGACAGTTATGATCACACACAGACAGGTCCAACAGACAGGTCCAACAGACAGTTATGACCACAGACAGACAGGTCCAACAGACAGTTATGATCACACACAGACAGGTCCAACAGACAGGTCCAACAGACAGGTCCAACAGACAGTTATGATCACAGACAGACAGGTCCAACAGACAGGTCCAACAGACAGTTATGATCACACACAGACAGGTCCAACAGACAGTTATGATCACAGACAGACAGGTCCAATAGACAGTTATGATCACACACAGACAGGTCCAACAGACAGGTCCAACAGACAGGTCCAACAGACAGGTCCAACAGACAGTTATGATCACACACAGACAGGTCCAACAGACAGGTCCAACAGACAGTTATGACCACAGACAGACAGGTCCAACAGACAGTTATGATCACACACAGACAGGTCCAACAGACAGGTCCAACAGACAGGTCCAACAGACAGGTCCAACAGACAGTTATGATCACAGACAGACAGGTCCAACAGACAGGTCCAACAGACAGTTATGATCACACACAGACAGGTCCAACAGACAGTTATGATCACAGACAGACAGGTCCAATAGACAGTTATGATCACACACAGACAGGTCCAACAGACAGTTATGACCACACACAGACAGTTATGATCACACACAGACAGGTCCAACAGACAGGTCCAACAGACAGTTATGACCACACACAGACAGGTCCAACAGACAGGTCCAACAGACAGTTATGATCACACACAGACAGGTCCAACAGACAGGTCCAACAGACAGTTATGACCACACACAGACAGGTCCAAAAGACAGTTATGACCACACACAGACAGTTATGATCACACACAGACAGTTATGACCACACACAGACAGTTATGACCACACACAGACAGTTATGATCACACACAGACAGTTATGACCACACACAGACAGTTATGATCACACACAGACAGTTATGACCACACACAGACAGGTCCAACAGACAGTTATGATCACACACAGACAGTTATGATCACACACAGACAGTTATGATCACACACAGACAGTTATGATCACACACAGACAGTTATGACCACACACAGACAGTTATGACCACACACAGACAGTTATGATCACACACAGACAGTTATGACCACACACAGACAGTTATGATCACACACAGACAGTTATGACCACACACAGACAGTTATGACCACACACAGACAGTTATGACCACACACAGACAGTTATGACCACACACAGACAGTTATGACCACACACAGACAGTTATGACCACACACAGACAGTTATGATCACACACAGACAGTTATGATCACACACAGACAGTTATGATCACACACAGACAGTTATGATCACACACAGACAGTTATGACCACACACAGACAGTTATGTCTCCTGGATCCTCTCTGTCCTTAGACCCTCCTGGATCCTCTCTGTCCTTAGACCCTCCTGGATACTCTCTGTCCTTAGACCCTCCTGGATCCTCTCTGTCCTTAGACCCTCCTGGACCATCTCTGTCCTTAGACCCTCCTGGACCATCTCTGTCCTTAGACTCTCCTGGACCATCTCTGTCCTTAGACCCTCCTGGACCATCTCTGTCCTTAGACCCTCCTGGACCTTCTCTGTCCTTAGACCCTCCTGGACCATCTCTGTCCTTAGACTCTCCTGGACCATCTCTGTCCTTAGACCCTCCTGGACCATCTCTGTCCTTAGACCCTCCTGGACCATCTCTGTCCTTAGACCCTCCTGGACCTTCTCTGTCCTTAGACCCTCCTGGATTGTCGGGAACAACTCTAAAAACCCAGTGGGAGGCCCACATTAACTAAACGAACCCATTCATGTAAAAGGTGAATATTGCCTTTTTATGTTTAAGGCTGAGACGGGTTTTTTAATGAGACAAAAAAGTTACGTAAATATGTTCTCTGTGAGATCTGTCATATCTCTGTTATTATTACCATTTATTTCATTCTAATTCTCATAAATTCCTTGGCTGGCTTACATCAGTCTAAACAGCACAAATTAATTGGAGAAAAAGTGAGTAGGAGCAAAACTTCTCTGTTAGCACACAGTCTATCACTTTTAGACTTAAAAGAGACAGTCTATCACTTTTAGACTTAAAAGAGACAGTCTATAACTTTTAGACTTAAAAGAGACAGTCTATCACTTTTAGACTTAAAGGAGACAGTCTATCACTTTTAGACTTAAAGGAGACAGTCTATCACTTTTAGACTTAAAGGAGACAGTCTATCACTTTTAGAGTTAAAGGAGACAGTAAGTCTAACACCGTTAGACTTAAAGGTGATGGTAAGTCTAACACTTTACTACAGACATCCCAGAGATCACCAACTTTAGCTACATCATAATTTGACATCTGTTGATCGCTAAAGAAACAAACAGCCAGAACATTCCAAATACAACAGAAATTACGCCAAACAGAACATTTCATTTCAGATTTTGAGAATAAAAACATTACAAGAGCAAGGTCAAAAGCTCAAGACGATCAATGGACAAACCATCCCTAAAGAATAACAGCAGTGCCTTTGATTGGCTCAGACTGTGGCGTTTGTTTTCTCTGAATGCTCCGTCAGCCTTGAGTGCACCGCTGAGATAAATGTTTGAACAGAAGCCTCCTGTCTCATCCATCACACTCTCAGGCCAATCTCCAGGAGCAGGGAGCAGCCCAGAGAGAAGAGGAGCGGCAACGGCAGGACCCAGCCAGTAAACGGACAAACGCTAAAATGACTTTAAAGAAGACGTGCTTCTGCTCTAGAGCGATAATCTATGGCCTCGTTCCCACGGCTACAAACACATCAGGCAAAAACACTTAGATCCCGCTCCCTGTGGACCGATGGCGTCTAAGTGTTTGTTATTGTTGAGTTTCCTGTGTTCAGATTGAAGGGAGTGACCCTGGCTGGCGTGTCAAAACAACCCAGCATTAAACCCACCTTGTGGCCTACGGCAGTGGTTCCCAAAGTGGGGGTCCGGACCCCCCGGGGGGTCGCGGGAACCCCTGGGGGGGTCGCAAGATAATTTCCGAAAAAATTATAATTATTTTTTTTTTTTAAATGGAATAAATATATAGCCCTTAAATATTTATTTTGCATTTGATTGGATTCAAAAGGACTACTTGTTAAATTGTGTCTGAAAGATTCTGAAAACAGCATCATATATTTTAATTTGTAATTTTGTCCCAGACATTGACAGCGTCAATCAAAATCAAGTTACGCAGCTTACATCATGCGCAGCAACAAAGCGTGTCCTGCTGTGGTTTGCTAAAGCAAAAGCAGACAAATAATACCTGCTTTAAAATGAAACATGGTTAATATCCACAACAGAAGAACACGGAGGGGGAGAAAAGTCACATTTGCCAGAGGTCAGGCTGACGGATGGAGAGAATGCAGCAGAGAACACCCTGTCACCTTACATTGTGCTGTCACCTTACATTGTGTGCACCATGTGCACTTGTATATTGTAAATAGTAACTGTAACTCTATTTTAAATTTAAATTTATTCTTTAGAAGTGTTTTTTATTCTTATTTTTATTATCTCTTTTTGACTGTTGCACTGAGCCAAAGCAATTTCCAAGTCTGTGACCTCCTGTTACTTACGTTGGCAATAAAAATGATTCTGATTCTGATTCTGATAAAGAGGCCCGGCTTTTCAGAGTCAGCGGTAAAGAGGTCCGCACATTAAAGAATGTATAGCTGCTTTCTGCTGTTACGTAGAGTAACGCTGGAAAGAGAAGTCGCGGGAATGAGCCGCGGGAATGAGCCGCCACAATGCACTTTTTACTGTAATTAACAGCAAAAAGCGGCCACCCGCTTCTATTGTGCGGACCTCTTTACCACTGACTCCGATAAGCCGGGTCTCTTTACAGCGCTCTGAGAGAAGTGAGGGCGAGCCTCAAGAAATGCGCTCCACCTCTGCTTAGAGGAGAGACGTCCACCTCTGCTTAGAGGAGAGACGTCCACCTCTGCTTAGGGGAGAGACGTCCACCTCTGCTTAGGGGAGAGACGTCCACCTCTGCTTAGGGGAGAGACGTCCACCTCTGCTTAGGGGAGAGACGTCCACCTCTGCTTAGGGGAGAGACGTCCACCTCTGCTCAGGGGAGAGACGTCCACCTCTGCTCAGGGGAGAGACGTCCACCTCTGCTTAGGGGAGAGACGTCCACCTCTGCTTAGAGGAGAGACGTCCACCTCTGCTTAGGGGAGAGACGTCCACCTCTGCTTAGGGGAGAGACGTCCACCTCTGCTTAGGGGAGAGACGTCCACCTCTGCTTAGAGGAGAGACGTCCACCTCTGCTTAGGGGAGAGACGTCCACCTCTGCTTAGGGGAGAGACGTCCACCTCTGCTTAGGGGAGAGACGTCCACCTCTGCTTAGAGGAGAGACGTCCACCTCTGCTTAGGGGAGAGACGTCCACCTCTGCTTAGGGGAGAGACGTCCACCTCTGCTTAGAGGAGAAACGTCCACCTCTGCTTAGGGGAGAGACGTCCACCTCTGCTTAGGGGAGAGACGTCCACCTCTGCTTAGAGGAGAGACGTCCACCTCTGCTCAGGGGAGAGACGTCCACCTCTGCTTAGAGGAGAGACGTCCACCTCTGCTTAGAGGAGAGACGTCCACCTCTGCTCAGGGGAGAGACGTCCACCTCTGCTTAGAGGAGAGACGTCCACCTCTGCTTAGAGGAGAGACGTCCACCTCTGCTCAGAGGAGAGACGTCCACCTCTGCTTAGAGGAGAGACGTCCACCTCTGCTTAGGGGAGAGACGTCCACCTCTGCTCAGGGGAGAGACGTCCACCTCTGCTCAGGGGAGAGACGTCCACCTCTGCTTAGAGGAGAGACGTCCACCTCTGCTTAGAGGAGAGACGTCCACCTCTGCTCAGGGGAGAGACGTCCACCTCTGCTCAGGGGAGAGACGTCCACCTCTGCTCAGGGGAGAGACGTCCACCTCTGCTCAGGGGAGAGACGTCCACCTCTGCTTAGAGGAGAGACGTCCACCTCTGCTCAGGGGAGAGACGTCCACCTCTGCTTAGAGGAGAGACGTCCACCTCTGCTTAGGGGAGAGACGTCCACCTCTGCTTAGGGGAGAGACGTCCACCTCTGCTTAGAGGAGAGACGTCCACCTCTGCTTAGGGGAGAGACGTCCACCTCTGCTCAGGGGAGAGACGTCCACCTCTGCTTAGGGGAGAGACGTCCACCTCTGCTCAGGGGAGAGACGTCCACCTCTGCTCAGGGGAGAGACGTCCACCTCTGCTTAGGGGAGAGACGTCCACCTCTGCTCAGGGGAGAGACGTCCACCTCTGCTAAGGAGGGAGCCCAGCAAACCCATCACTTGCGTCACTACGGCAGTAAAAATACGCACGCCTCCTTTTTTGGGCCGGCAAGTGGTCGTGGCGCGAGTCTTTATAAAGCGTTACTCTGAATCAAGGAAATAGTGCTCATTTCATGTGACGGGAAGGGCTGTGGAGGTGGGGGTCGCGGGGGAGCAGCGCATTTATTATGGGGGTCACAAGCTAAAAACTTTGGGAACCCCTGGCCTACGGTCTTTGAAAGCTACGGCTAAATAGAGAGCTAATTGTTGGCCATTGTGTTTGCCCATTGTTTACACGTGGCAAAGGTGGCGAAGGTTATAAAACTCACCTTTCACAACTTTACATAAAGACAGAGAAATAATCCGCGAACCAAGAGTGAAGCCTTTTGAACGCTTCGCTCTTTCAGAATCAGAATCAGAATCATTTTTATTGCCACGTAAGTAACAAAAGTCACAGACTTGGAAATTGCTTTGGCTCAGTGCAACAGTCAGAAAGAGATAATAAAAATAAGAATAAAAAACACTTCTAAAGAATAAATGTAAATTTGTTACAGTTACTATTTACAATATCCAAGTGCACATGGTGCACACAATGTAAGGTGACAGCAGTACAGTGAAGTAAAGTGACGTATGATGGGCAGTAAAGTGACTTTATAAAGGGCGGGGGGACAGGTTAAGAAGTGTTCAAGAGTCCAACAGCAGAGGGGAAGAAACTGTTCTTGTGGCGGGAGGTTCTAGTCCTGATGGACCGCAGCCTCCTGCCTGAGGGGAGTGGTTGGAATAGTCCATGTGCAGGTGAGAGGGGAGTGGTTGGAATAGTCCATGTGCAGGTGAGAGGGGAGTGGTTGGAATAGTCCATGTGCAGGTGAGAGGGGAGTGGTTGGAATAGTCCATGTGCAGGTGAGAGGGGAGTGGTTGGAATAGTCCATGTGCAGGTGAGAGGGGAGTGGTTGGAATAGTCCATGTGCAGGGTGAGAGGGGAGTGGTTGGAATAGTCCATGCGCAGGTGAGAGGGGAGTGGTTGGAATAGTCCATGTGCAGGTGAGAGGGGAGTGGTTGGAATAGTCCATGTGCAGGTGAGAGGGGAGTGGTTGGAATAGTCCATGTGCAGGTGAGAGGGGAGTGGTTGGAATAGTCCATGTGCAGGTGAGAGGGGTCGGCTGTGATACGACCAGCCCGGCCTCGAGCTTTCCGCTATATAGTGGATTTTGTCACATTTAAATAAGTCAGTTTTACATTTGGGCGGCACGGGGGCTGGGTTCAAATGCCAGTTGGAACTGGGTTTGTCTGAGTGTAGTTTGCATGTTCTCCCCGTGTGTGCTTAGGTTTTCTTCGGGTGCTCCGGTTTCTCCTACCACTAAAAACAAGCACAATCAGCTCTGGTCCTGACCAAGCAGATCATCAACATCTGGAGATCAGTTCCTGGATGATGTTCTACGGCGACCTCTGCTCCTGATCGAGGCCCGTGTGGCATCAGGGTCAAATGCAGGGGACAAAGTTTACATTTACATTCAAAGAGCTGTTGTTTTTTTCTATTTTAGTAACTTCACTCTTTATTTCCCTGCTCTCAAGTCACCGTGAGTTTGACAATCTCCAATTTCACTGCCATGTTATTTAAAACTTAAATGTTATTTAAGTATATTGCGAGCTGGCCCTTTACCTGTTTAAATTAATTATACATTTTGGCACAAATGGGAAAGAATCAGACGCTCGATGTATTAATATCTTATGACTTTTGCTGTTAGAACAGACAATCAGTGTGCTCATATGATTTATCTAATTTTAGATAAATATTGAGATTTTAAATGTTCAACATAAATGTGAAGTCTTGTTTAAACAAACAGCACAGAAATGGAACCAAACTCAGTCTATTCTCAAAGCTCCATTTTAAACATCAGATTCAAACTGCTGCAGAAGCGTCTTGGTTTGTGAATCCCAAACCATAGAAATTGAATTTACTACTGCCCCATTCATGTTTTGTAACCAGCTTGAGTCCCATTGATAAAATAAAATCCGCATGACCTCATCTTGTTTACAATTTGGCTCCCACCGACGGGAAGCACCTCAAACCAGTTCAAAAGCTCCGGTTCTTACTCATCTCCAGCCCGCATCCTGTCCCACGCTGATCGCTGCAGCGTCTAGTGCCAAATCTAAATTTAACTCTACCCCAGTTTGATGGTGGGGACAATTATAGCCACTTTCTCAATGGGGCAATTAGCCTTAATAAAGTCATTATGCATGGACCTACACGGGCCAGAACCATCCAACGACCTCACTGCCAGAGCGTAATGGAGTCATAAACGGTCAATGCACAGAGCGACATATGGCCCAGAGTGGAGTGGGGAACATTTCACACCAACTACACCAACAACAAATACTTTTAAAAGACGTGGCTAATGTATTGTTGGAACTTAAGTTGGAATATGGATTAAAAACAAAGAAAAAGTCACTCAATTCAGTTTATCTTTGGGTAGTCCTAAATCACAACAGAAGTTTTGTCAGAGGACTTCACAAAACTGTGGATTCGCCAACACAGATCAGAAAATCAAACCGTTCAAACACAGGAAATACAATGATAAAAACCATTCCAGTCCATTTTCTTCCGTTTACAATACAATACAATACAATACAATTTATTCTTGTATAGCCCTAGGTCACAACAGAAGTCATCTCAGAGGACTTAACAAAACCATTGAAATCACCAACACAGGTCAGAGAATCAACAGTTAAAACACATGAAGAATACAGTATAAAGCACACACAGAAGAAAATGTCCATACATGTTGTAGAATGCTAAAGTGTCCTGATCATCACCAATCCTTTCTGTTGGACACTAACTGTCCAACAAGACCCTCCTGCATCGACAAGGAAAAACTCTTAAAAAACCCAGTGGGAAAAAGTGAGAAACCTTGGAGGAGAACTAGGGAAACCCACAGGGAGGGAGACCCATATGAGAAAGGGATCCGCTCCTCCGGACGGACAGACTAATGATCCAGGACCTAAGCTAGCTACAGAACGTGGACCAGTGGACGCTGAACGTGGACAGGTCCGGTGCAGGACTGAAGCACTCCCAGGCGGGTCGGGCGGGGCAGTCCGCAGGTGTAGATGGAAGAGGCCAGGCTCAGAGATCCCGTCATCGTACCATGAAACAGACAATGGGACAACGGGTGAATAGCAATGAACAAACTACAGTCAGAATCCTAAAAATGCTAAACAGATAAAGTAGGAAGGAGGAGAGGATAGTGCTCAAGTTACCATACTTCTCCAGCAGGGGGCTCCCTATGCAGCTTGACTAACACTCTGAGGAGTTTAACCTTCTCCGAGTCTTACCTTCCTAGCCATATGCTAAACTAAAGAGGACTGTTTTAAAACTAGCCTTGAATAAAGAATAACATACAGCATAATATATAACATAATATACAACATAACACAATACATTATTGAATAATATATAACATAATATATAACATAATACAGCATATATATATAATATATACACTACATATTATATATTACCTAATTATATGCTAAATTAAAGTAAAGTGCTTTAAGCCTGGCCTTGAATGTGGAGACCGTATCTGCTTCCTTAACATAAATGGGAAGCTGATTCCACAGTAAAGGAGCTTGGTAGCTAAATGCTCTGCCACCAACAGTGACCTTTGAGACCTTAGGAACCACCAGACGTCTGGCGTTTTGTGAGCGCAACGCTCGACTTGGTTGATACGACACTAACGTGTCTTGGAGATAAGAAGGAGCCAAGCCATTTATGGCTTTATATGTTAAGAGTAGGATTTTAAACTTTATTCTGTACTCCACAGGAGCCAGTGGAGTGATTTTAACACCGGAGTTATGTGCTCCCTCCTTTTGGTACCTGTTAAGATCCTAGCTGCTGTATTCTGAACGAGCTGGAAGCTCTTCAAAGAGGCTTTAGGGCACGCTGCCAGTAAAGCGTTACAGTAGTCGAGCCTTGAGGTGACAAACGCGTGAATAAGTTTTTCCGCGTCACTTTTAGGAAGGAAATTCCTAATTTTAGCGATGTTCCGTAAGTGGAAGTACGCCGTTTTAGTTGCTTGGCTTATATAAGCCTTGAAGGAGAGTTCTTGGTCAAAAATGACTCCAAGATTCCTCACAGTGTTACTGGGTATAATACTGACATTATCGAGAGTAATTATCTGGTTAGTGAGGGAGTCACGCAGGCGCTTCGGACCGAGTAGGATCACTTCTGTCTTCTCCGGGTTGAGAAGTAGGAAGTTAAGAGTCATCCACATTTTAAGGTCCTTTATGCAGGCACTGAGCTTTTCTAGCTGATCTGTCTGATTAGGCTTCATCGACAGATAAAGCTGTGTGTCATCTGCATAGCAGTGGAAATTAATTCCATGCTTTTTAATAATGTTTCCCAGTGGCAGCATGTAGAGAGTAAAAAGAATCGGTCCGAGTACCGAACCCTGCGGCACACCGAATTCCACTCCAGAATAAGGCGACGAGTCCTGATTCACATTGACGAAGTGATATCGATCTGATAAATAGGATTTAAACCAGCCAAGGGCTGTTCCTCTAAGACCTATATCACATTCTAGCCTCTGCAGTAGAATGCTGTGGTCTATTGTGTCAAATGCAGCACTAAGGTCCAGTAGGACCAGCACTGACACTTGTCCATTATCGGCAGCTAGTAGTAAGCCATTTGTGACTTTGACTAGTGCCGTTTCAGTGCTATGATGAGCTCTGAATCCAGATTGAAAGACTTCAAACATATCATTTTCCTGCAGGTGGCAGCGGAGCTGCTCAGCTATAAGTTTTTCCAGGATTTTAGATATAAAAGTGAGGTTCGAGATCGGTCTGTAGTTTGTAAGTATTTCTGGGTCCAGGTTTGTTTTCTTCAGAAGGGGTTTGATTACCGCGGTTTTAAAAGCTTGTGGGACATAGCCACATTGTATGGATGCGTTTATTATATTTACGATAGGCTCAATTATCAAAGGAAGTATGTCTTTGAAGAGCCATGTCGGGACTGCGTCTAACATGCAAGTTGAGGCTTTTGAGGATGTGACCACAGAGATCACCTCTGCTTGGCTCACAGCCATGAATTTATTAAGGCCCACTGAAGAGTCTAAGTGGGAAGTCACGTATGCCGCTTCAACCTGTCCACCACTAACAGCAGGAGCAACCTCCTCCAGCTTGTCACGGATGGATGTCATTTTATTATTAAAGAAGTGGAGAAAGTCGACACTGCTCAGTGAGCTTGGAATTTTA
This sequence comes from Knipowitschia caucasica, assembly GCA_964034765.1. Taxonomy (NCBI): domain Eukaryota; kingdom Metazoa; phylum Chordata; class Actinopteri; order Gobiiformes; family Gobiidae; genus Knipowitschia; species Knipowitschia caucasica. Next base: position 257,451 of record OZ035840.1, on the reverse strand, counting down.
GGCTCGATTGCGCTATGGCAGTTTGTGAGTTTAGCGACGGTACCAAACAAAAATCTACTGTTGTTTTTATTCGCTTCTATTAAAGTTGAATAGTATTGAGTTCGAGCCCCGCGAAGGGCCTTCTTGTAGTTTCGGAGACCTGTTTTCCACTCCCTGTGGACAGGCTCCGAGTGGGAGTGGCGATATAGCCTCTCCAATTTTCTGACGTCCTGTTTTAAAGTGTGGAGTTGAACACTGTACCAGGGCGACGATGATCTAATCCTAATGGTTTTCTGTTTTAAAGGAGCTGCTGCATTTAATGCAGATTTTAAAGACTCCATAGTGTTGCCCACCGTTTGGTCAATGACTGAGGGACTGCAGCTGCTGTGAACAGGTTCACCTGCAGCAGTATTCAACATAGGCTGTATTAGTTCTTTGAACCTTGTGATAGATTTATCATTTAAGGTTCTTTTCATTATGGTTTTATCTTGCGGGACAGGAAAGTCCTCCAAAGCGAGATCAAACGTGATCAAGAAATGGTCAGACAGCAACGAGCTTTGACGCTGGATGTCAACATTGGAGACATCACAGCCGTAGGTCAGGACAAGGTCCAAGGTGTGGTTATGAATGTGAGTAGGTTCCTCGACATTCTGAGTAAAACCAACACCATCTAGTACGGCGCTGAAAGCTTTGTTTAAGCTGTCAGTGCTGTCGTCCACATGTATATTGAAGTCTCCAGCTATAACTATGTTTTCCCATTCCAAAACTAGGTTTGAAATGAAGTCAGAGAATTCTGTTAGGAACTCGCTGTAAGGACCAGGAGGTCGGTATAAAACTATAAATAGTACTGCTTTTTGTTTTCTCCACCCAGGAAAGGTGATTGAAAGTGTTAAGTTTTCAAACGAGTGAAAAGCGTTGTTGGTTTTGGGACTAAGAACCAAGTTGGTGTGTGATATAATCGCAACACCACCGCCGCGACCTGTAGCTCTGGCTTTCTGGTAGTTAACATGCGTCGGAGGAGTGCACTCATTCAATCTAACGTAGTCGTCCTGTTGGAGCCAAGTCTCCGAGAGCGCAAACAGATCCAAGCCCTTGTCTATAATAAGTTCGTTTATGAGAAGCGATTTAGACGAGATTGATCTGACGTTCATTAAACCACATTTAACAACCCTACTGTTAGAACTATTTCTGTCTGTCTGAACTTTTATTAAGTTACTGTGTCTGACACCTAGGTCAGATTTCCTCGCATATAGTGCTTTAGACTTCAAGCGGGGAACACACACAGTTTCAATCTGACTAGGTTCTGAGGCTAGTAACTGAGCACACACAGGCACACACACACATGCACACACAGTTTCAATCTGACTAGCTTCTGAGGCTAGTAACTGAACAGATGGGGGCTCAGAGGTTGTGGCAGAGCAGCTCTGCACCCGGGCCTCAGTTCTGCATCGTCATTTGAGCCGAGCAGAACAGTTTAGAGCCAGGGCCAAATTCTTAGCCAAAAGGGATGTACCCGCCAACGTTGGGTGGATATCATCCGAGCGGATGAGACCGGGCTTTCCCCAAAAGGCACTCCAATTGTCAACATGAACAACACCACTTCGAGGGCACCAGCCAGACAGCCAGCGGTTGAAAGCCGAGTGTCTGCTGAATGCTTCTGCACTGCTAGTGCTAGGTAGGGGCCCAGAGAAGATGACAGTGTCGGCCATTGTGCTAGCCAGCTTGCACACGGCGGCGACTTGCAGCTTCAACACCTCAGACTGTTTCCGCCGAACGTCATTACCACCCGCGTGAATAACAATTCGACGGAAACGCTGCTTGTGGGTCATCATGAGCCTCAGATTCCCTTCAATATCACCAAGCCTGGCCCCAGGGAAGCACCGAACAGTGGCTCCTGGGATCTTAACACCTCTAACAATAGAGGAGCCAATTACCAGCGCATCAGCGACTCCATCGGCTCTCTCAGCAGCTCTCTCAGCGGCTCTCTCAGCGGCTCTCTCAGCAGCTCTCTCAGCGGCTCTCTCAGTGGGGCCTTCTTCCCCGCCCGGCCGCGCGGGGGCGCAGCCGGACAGAGCGTCCCAGCGATTGTAAATGCTAACAGGAGGAGGCCCAATGGGGAAACTACCAACAACACGTCGCCCTCTCCGAACAGTCACAAAGCCATCACTATCCTGGTCTTGTCCCAGCTGCGGAGGACGGGCTGGGAGGCTAGGCTCGCTAGTTCTCCTCTGCCTTTCCCTAAAGCTGCGCTCCGCTGTCCCTGAGGATACGGCCTGGCTGTAGCTAATGCTAGCGCTAGCTCGAGACTCCAGTGCTCGGAGACGCAGCTCTAACTCACTGACCCTGGATTCCAGAGCTACGACTACACTACACTTCACACATCTATCACTACCCTCAGAGAAGGATCCAGGGTTTAGACTCGCCATATGGCAACTCGAGCAGTAAAGGATTGAGGGAGAGACAGCAGCCGCCATAGTAGCGAGTTAGCGGCTAGGCTAGGCTAAGCTAGGCTAAGCTAGTACGGATCCGGGCCCGCACAACAGACTCCGAGACCAGACAAACAACCGCTACCTAAACCTCAGCTACAGTACAGCTGACTCGGAGTGCTTACACAGTTAGCTTGGTGTACAATACGTGGATTTGTAATGTGTTTGTTAGTGCAAACAGAGAGCAGAGTGATAGCAGTCAAGAAACACGCTCACCGGATACAGGAAGTCACGTCACTAAAACGCCAACGCCACCGTTTCATCCGATGCTGGGTCGCGGGGGCAGCAGTCTAAGTGCATTCTGAAGTCCACAGAAACTAAACTAGAGTGGGCCAAAAGGAATACTCCCCTCAACACGACACACATCTGGAACCTAGCGTTGGGCCAAGAGACAACTTTTGGAGCATCCTGTAGAGCTGTTTTTAAGAGGAAAGAAGACGCCATACAGAAGCATAAGGTAATTCTTATTCAGGGTACATCGTAAAAAAAAACATAAAAACATTAGTCCATAAGGAGCATCTGACCAATGTCTATTAATGTGGTTGACAGGAGGAGGAGTCCTTAGACCCTCCTGGATCATCTCAGTCCTTAGACCCTCCTGGACCATCTCTGTCCTTAGACCCTCCTGGATCCTCTCTGTCCTTAGACCCTCCTGGACCATCTCAGTCCTTAGACCCTCCTGGACCATCTCTGTCTTTAGACCCTCCTGGACCATCTCAGTCCTTAGACCCTCCTGGACCATCTCTGTCCTTAGACCCTCCTGGACCATCTCAGTCCTTAGACCCTCCTGGACCTTCTCTGTCCTTAGACCCTCCTGGACCATCTCTGTCCTTAGACCCTCCTGGATCATCTCAGTCCTTAGACCCTCCTGGACCATCTCAGTCCTTAGACCCTCCTGGACCATCTCTGTCCTTAGACCCTCCTGGACCATCTCAGTCCTTAGACCCTCCTGGACCTTCTCTGTCCTTAGACCCTCCTGGACCATCTCTGTCCTTAGACCCTCCTGGACCATCTCTGTCCTTAGACCCTCCCGGATCCTCTCTGTCCTTAGACCCTCCTGGACCATCTCTGTCCTTAGACCCTCCTGGACCATCTCTGTCCTTAGACCCTCCTGGATCATCTCAGTCCTTAGACCCTCCTGGACCATCTCTGTCCTTAGACTCTCCTGGATCCTCTCTGTCCTTAGACCCTCCTGGATCCTCTCTGTCTCTAGACCCTCCTGGATCCTCTCCGTCCTTAGACCCTCCTGGACCATCTCTGTCCTTAGACCCTCCTGGATCCTCTCTGTCCCTAGACCCTCCTGGATCCTCTCTGTCCCTAGACCCTCCTGGACCATCTCTGTCCTTAGACCCTCCTGGATCCTCTCTGTCCTTAGACCCTCCTGGACCATCTCTGTCCTTAGACCCTCCTGGACCATCTCTGTCCTTAGACCCTCCTGGATCATCTCAGTCCTTAGACCCTCCTGGACCATCTCTGTCCTTAGACTCTCCTGGATCCTCTCTGTCCTTAGACCCTCCTGGATCCTCTCTGTCTCTAGACCCTCCTGGATCCTCTCTGTCCTTAGACCCTCCTGGACCATCTCTGTCCTTAGACCCTCCTGGATCCTCTCTGTCCCTAGACCCTCCTGGATCCTCTCTGTCCCTAGACCCTCCTGGATCATCTCTGTCCCTAGACCCTCCTGGATTGCCAAAGAAACAGCTCTGAAAACCCAGTGGGAGAAAAGTGAGAAACCTCAGGGAGGCCTTATCCATCCTGCCTTTAGTCTTATTACCATTTATTAAATTCTAGTTCACATAAATTCCTTGCCTGGCTAACATCAGACTAAGCTGAGAACAAAGACAATGGACTGACAACAAGAGCAGGCGATCAACAGACCAGGAAGTAAAACTCAAAAAGACAGAACAGATAATGCAATATAAAACTAATAATGACAACATGACAGAGAAAACAATCTTATAATCACAACACCAGAGAGAGGGTAGAGAGAGCCGGTTGAGTGGCGCCAGAGAGAGGGTAGAGAGAGCCGGTCGAATTACGCCAGAGAGAGGGTAGAGAGGTCCAGTCGAGTGACGCCAGAGAGAGGGTAGAGAGGTCCGGTCGAGTGGCGCCAGAGAGAGGGTAGAGAGGTCCAGTCGCGTGACGCCAGAGAGAGGGTAGAGAGAGCCGGTCGAATTACGCCAGAGAGAGGGTAGAGAGGTCCAGTCGAGTGACGCCAGAGAGAGGGTAGAGAGAGCCGGTCAAATTACGCCAGAGAGAGGGTAGAGAGGTCCAGTCGAGTGACGCCAGAGAGAGGGTAGAGAGGTCCGGTCGAGTGGCGCCAGAGAGAGGGTAGAGAGGTCCAGTCGCGTGACGCCAGAGAGTGGGTAGAGAGAGCCGTTCGAGTGACGCCAGAGAGAGGGTAGAGAGGTCCAGTCGCGTGACGCCAGGAGAGAGGGTAGAGAGGTCCAGTCGAGTGGCGCCAGAGAGAGGGTAGAGAGAGCCGTTCGAGTGACGCCAGAGAGAGGGTAGAGAGGTCCGGTCGAGTGGCGCCAGAGAGAGAGTAGAGAGAGCCGGTCGAGTGGCGCCAGAGAGAGGGTAGAGAGGTCCAGTCGAGTGACGCCAGAGAGAGGGTAGAGAGGTCCGGTCGAGTGACGCCAGAGAGAGAGTAGAGAGAGCCAGTCGAGTGACTCCAGAGAGAGGGTAGAGAGGTCCGGTCGAGTGGCGCCAGAGAGAGAGTAGAGAGAGCCAGTCGAGTGGCGCCAGAGAGAGGGTAGAGAGGTCCAGTCGAGTGACTCCAGAGAGAGGGTAGAGAGGTCCGGTCGAGTGGCGCCAGAGAGAGGGTAGAGAGGTCCAGTCGAGTGGCGCCAGAGAGAGGGTAGAGAGGTCCAGTCGAGTGGCGCCAGAGAGAGGGTAGAGAGAGCCGGTCGAGTGACTCCAGAGAGAGGGTAGAGAGGTCCGGTCGAGTGGCACCAGAGAGAGGGTAGAGAGGTCCAGTCGAGTGACGCCAGAGAGAGGGTAGAGAGGTCCGGTCGAGTGGCGCCAGAGAGAGGGTAGAGAGGTCCAGTCGAGTGGCGCCAGAGAGAGGGTAGAGAGGTCCAGTCGAGTGGCGCCAGAGAGAGGGTAGAGAGAGCCGGTCGAGTGACTCCAGAGAGAGGGTAGAGAGAGTCGGTCGAGTGGCGCCAGAGAGAGGGTAGAGAGTTCCGGTCGAGTGACGCCAGAGAGAGGGTAGAGAGGTCCGGTCGAGTTACTCCAGAGAGAGGGTAGAGAGAGCCGGTCGAGTGGCGCCAGAGAGAGGGTAGAGAGGTCCGGTCGAGTGACTCCAGAGAGAGGGTAGAGAGGTCCGGTCGAGTGACTCCAGAGAGAGGGTAGAGAGAGCCGGTCGAGTGACGCCAGAGAGAGGGTAGAGAGGTCCGGTCGAGTGACTCCAGAGAGAGGGTAGAGAGAGCCGGTCGAGTGACTCCAGAGAGAGGGTAGAGAGGTCCGGTCGAGTGACTCCAGAGAGAGGGTAGAGAGGTCCGGTCGAGTGACGCCAGAGAGAGGGTAGAGAGAGCCGGTCGAGTGACGCCAGAGAGAGGGTAGAGAGGTCCGGTCGAGTGACGCCAGAGAGAGGGTAGAGAGAGCCGGTCGAGTGACTCCAGAGAGAGGGTAGAGAGAGCCGGTCGAGTGACGCCAGAGAGAGGGTAGAGAGGTCCGGTCGAGTGACGCCAGAGAGAGGGTAGAGAGGTCCGGTCGAGTTACTCCAGAGAGAGGGTAGAGAGAGCCGGTCGAGTGGCGCCAGAGAGAGGGTAGAGAGGTCCGGTCGAGTGACTCCAGTGAGAGGGTAGAGAGAGCCGGTCGAGTGACTCCAGAGAGAGGGTAGAGAGGTCCGGTCGAGTGACTCCAGAGAGAGGGTAGAGAGAGCCGGTCGAGTGACTCCAGAGAGAGGGTAGAGAGGTACGGTCGAGTGACGCCAGAGAGAGGGTAGAGAGAGCCGGTCGAGTGACGCCAGAGAGAGGGTAGAGAGGTCCGGTCGAGTGACGCCAGAGAGAGGGTAGAGAGAGCCGGTCGAGTGACGCCAGAGAGAGGGTAGAGAGGTCCGGTCGAGTGGCGCCAGAGAGAGGGTAGAGAGAGCCGGTCGAGTGACTCCAGAGAGAGGGTAGAGAGAGCCGGTCTAGTGACTCCAGAGAGAGGGTAGAGAGAGCCGGTCGAGTGACGCCAGAGAGAGGGTAGAGAGGTCCGGTCGAGTGACGCCAGAGAGAGGGTAGAGAGGTCCGGTCGAGTTACTCCAGAGAGAGGGTAGAGAGAGCCGGTCGAGTGGCGCCAGAGAGAGGGTAGAGAGGTCCGGTCGAGTGACTCCAGAGAGAGGGTAGAGAGAGCCGGTCGAGTGACTCCAGAGAGAGGGTAGAGAGGTCCGGTCGAGTGACGCCAGAGAAAAGGTAGAGAGAGCCTGTTGAGTGACGCCAGAGAGAGGGTAGAGAGAGCCGGTCGAGTGACTCCAGAGAGAGGGTAGAGAGGTCTGGTCGAGTGACGCCAGAGAGAGGGTAGAGAGAGCCTGTTGAGTGACGCCAGAGAGAGGGTAGAGAGAGCCGGTCGAGTGACTCCAGAGAGAGGGTAGAGAGGTCCGGTCGAGTGACTCCAGAGAGAGGGTAGAGAGGTCCGGTCGAGTGACGCCAGAGAGAAGGTAGAGAGAGAGGCCTGTTGAGTGACGCCAGAGAGAGGGTAGAGAGAGCCGGTCGAGTGACTCCAGAGAGAGGGTAGAGAGGTCCGGACGAGTGACGCCAGAGAGAGGGTAGAGAGAGCCGGTCGAGTGACTCCAGAGAGAGGGTAGAGAGGTCCGGTCGAGTGACGCCAGAGAGAGGGTAGAGAGAGCCTGTTGAGTGACGCCAGAGAGAGGGTAGAGAGAGCCGGTCGAGTGACTCCAGAGAGAGGGTAGAGAGGTCCGGTCGAGTGACTCCAGAGAGAGGGTAGAGAGGTCCGGTCGAGTGACGCCAGAGAGAGGGTAGAGAGAGCCGGTCGAGTGACGCCAGAGAGAGGGTAGAGAGGTCCGGTCGAGTGACGCCAGAGAGAGGGTAGAGAGAGCCGGTCGAGTGACGCCAGAGAGAGGGTAGAGAGAGCCGGTTGAGTGACACCAGAGAGAGGGTAGAGAGAGGCCGGTCGAGTGGCGCCAGAGAGAGGGTAGAGAGAGCCGGTCGAGTGACTCCAGAGAGAGGGTAGAGAGAGCCGGTCGAGGGACTCCAGAGAGAGGGTAGAGAGAGCCGGTCGAGTGACGCCAGAGAGAGGGTAGAGAGGTCCGGTCGAGTGACGCCAGAGAGAGGGTAGAGAGGTCCGGTCGAGTTACACCAGAGAGAGGGTAGAGAGAGCCGGTCGAGTGGCGCCAGAGAGAGGGTAGAGAGGTCCGGTCGAGTGACTCCAGAGAGAGGGTAGAGAGGTCCGGTCGAGTGACTCCAGAGAGAGGGTAGAGAGAGCCGGTCGAGTGACGCCAGAGAGAGGGTAGAGAGGTCCGGTCGAGTGACTCCAGAGAGAGGGTAGAGAGAGCCGGTCGAGTGACTCCAGAGAGAGGGTAGAGAGGTCCGGTCGAGTGACTCCAGAGAGAGGGTAGAGAGGTCCAGTCGAGTGACGCCAGAGAGAGGGTAGAGAGAGCCGGTCGAGTGACGCCAGAGAGAGGGTAGAGAGGTCCGGTCGAGTGACGCCAGAGAGAGGGTAGAGAGAGCCGGTCGAGTGACTCCAGAGAGAGGGTAGAGAGAGCCGGTCGAGTGACGCCAGAGAGAGGGTAGAGAGGTCCGGTCGAGTGACGCCAGAGAGAGGGTAGAGAGGTCCGGTCGAGTTACTCCAGAGAGAGGGTAGAGAGAGCCGGTCGAGTGGCGCCAGAGAGAGGGTAGAGAGGTCCGGTCGAGTGACTCCAGTGAGAGGGTAGAGAGAGCCGGTCGAGTGACTCCAGAGAGAGGGTAGAGAGGTCCGGTCGAGTGACTCCAGAGAGAGGGTAGAGGGGGGAGAGGTCCGGTCGAGTGACTCCAGAGAGAGGGTAGAGAGGTCCGGTCGAGTGACGCCAGAGAGAGGGTAGAGAGAGCCGGTCGAGTGACGCCAGAGAGAGGGTAGAGAGGTCCGGTCGAGTGACGCCAGAGAGAGGGTAGAGAGAGCCGGTCGAGTGACGCCAGAGAGAGGGTAGAGAGGTCCGGTCGAGTGACGCCAGAGAGAGGGTAGAGAGAGCCGGTCGAGTGACGCCAGAGAGAGGGTAGAGAGGTCCGGTCGAGTGACTCCAGAGAGAGGGTAGAGAGAGCCGGTCGAGTGACGCCAGAGAGAGGGTAGAGAGAGCCGGTCGAGTGACACCAGAGAGAGGGTAGAGAGTGAGACACCAGCACAGGGGTAATGTGCTCTCTCTTTACGCATCTGTCTTGTTTTATACTGTGACAGGGGACTCTACAGTCAGATTATGTTACTGTGTGAATAATTGGGCCGTGCACGGAGAGAGAATGTAAAAGTGGCGGATCACAGCGGATTACGGCGGAGCGCAGCTCGCCGCCATCTTCAAGGACATATTTCAGCTTAAGTGCAGAAGTGGAAGAAAATCTAAAACGTAAATTATTTATTGGGGCGTATAGTAACTCCAGAAGGTTGCTTACACAAAAGAAGTGGACATGTGACTGATATGTGTGTAACGCATCCACAAACCACAACAACTAAAACCAACAACTTCACAGATTCTGTGTGTTCAAGGACATTTTGAGTTTTGAGTTTGAGCGATCAAAATGTTATATTCAAAAAACATAACAAGGCAACAATTATAATGCAAAAAAAAAGATTACATATTGAGATATTTTGAGGTATTTTTGAGATATTATATTAGTGGATGGGACTGTGTATTCAGTAACAACAGCAAATGTAACCAGAATGTAACCCACACTCACAGACATTTGAACTATTGTATGTGTTTTTAGTGGTAGGGGTTTCCTCCGGAGCACCTGGAGGAAACCTACGTATACACAGAAAGAACATGGAAACTCCACACAGAAGGAGGTGGAATCGAAACCAGGACCTTTGTACTGTTCCACATCCAAAACAGGCCTGGAGTTGTGTTTTGCTCCATCCATGCTCAGAGTGAGGCCTACTGTGACCACTGCAGCTCCGTGTGGCCCAGTGTGTTCAGAGACATTTATACACATTCTTTATAGACATCACTTTGCTCTTCCAAACAAACAGTCGACCTAGTTATTTGAACCGTCGCCTGAATGAAAAATGCAAAACACTGCAAAAGGTGATAAATAATAAGCACAATGCATCTTAATTAGTACATTACGACCTTAAAATAAGATTTGCATAAGGGACAAGAAAAATGATCTTGATTTAAAAAGATACAGAAATGTCTCGCTTGGAACAGTTCTTGGAATGAGACTAAATGTCTTTGTCCCGTCGGAGAATCTGGTCAGAATTAACTCAAATTAAGAAAAAAACATTCCATTCAAGCAATTATTATTATTACCTCATATTCTACCGTTGTGACTTTAGCGGAACAAAACCAAAGTTGTTTCCGAAATCGTCCCAAGACTGAGACGGTCCAGAGACGGTCCAGAGACGATCCAGAGGCGGTCCAGAGGCGGTCCAGAGACGGTCCAGAGGCGGTCCAGAGACGAGCCAGAGACGGTCCAGAGACGGTCCAGTGACGAGCCAGAGACGGTCCAGAGGCGGTCCAGAGGCGGTCCAGAGACGGTCCAGAGGCGGTCCAGAGACGGTCCAGAGACGATCCAGAGACGATCCAGAGACGGTCCAGAGACGGTCCAGAGGCGGTCCAGAGACGAGCCAGAGACGGTCCAGAGACGGTCCAGAGACGAGCCAGAGACGATCCAGAGACGGTCCAGAGACGGTCCAGAGACGGTCCAGAGACGGTCCAGAGGCGGTCCAGAGACGGTCCAGAGACGATCCAGAGACGATCCAGAGACGGTCCAGAGACGGTCCAGAGACGGTCCAGAGGCGGCCCAGAGACGATCCAGAGACGGTCCAGAGACGATCCAGAGACGATCCAGAGACGGTCCAGAGACGGTCAGAGGCGGTCCAGAGACGGTCCAGAAGCGGCCCAGAGACGATCCAGTGACGAGCCAGAGACGGTCCAGAGGCGGTCCAGAGACGGTCCAGAGACGGTCCAGAGGCGGTCCAGAGACGGTCCAGAGACAATCCAGAGACGATCCAGAGACGGTCCAGAGACGGTCCAGAGACGGTCCAGAGGCGGCCCAGAGACGATCCAGAGACGGTCCAGAGACGATCCAGAGACGGTCCAGAGACGGTCAGAGGCGGTCCAGAGACGGTCCAGAGGCGGCCCAGAGACGATCCAGAGACGGTCCAGAGGCAGTCCAGAGACGGTCCAGAGGCGGTCCAGAGGCGGTCCAGAGATGAGCCAGAGACGGTCCAGAGACGGTCCAGAGACGGTCCAGAGACGGTCCAGAGGCGGTCCAGAGACGGTCCAGAGGCGGTCCAGAGGCGGTCCAGAGGCGGTCCAGAGACGGTCCAGAGACGAGCCAGAGACGGTCCAGAGACGGTCCAGAGGCGGTCCAGAGGCGGTCCAGAGACGGTCCAGAGACGGTCCAGAGACGGTCCAGAGACGATCCAGAGACGGTCCAGAGACGGTCCAGAGACGGTCCAGAGACGGTCCAGAGACGGTCCAGAGACGGTCCAGAGGCGGTCCAGAGACGGTCCAGAGACGAGCCAGAGGCGGTCCAGAGACGATCCAGAGACGGTCCAGAGATGGTCCAGAGACGGTCCACAGGCGGTCCAGAGACGATCCAGAGACGGTCCAGAGACGAGCCAGAGGCGAGCCAGAGGCGGTCCAGAGACGATCCAGAGACGGCCCAGAGGCGGTCCAGAGGCGGTCCAGAGGCGGTCCGTGCTTTTGTGTCATTACAAAAGTGTTTTTTCTGCTTCACTGACTGAACCTGAAAACTGCATTTAGTGAACAAGCAAAAGGTCAGTGCCTCCCTCTCCCCCTCTCTCTCTCTCTCTCTCTCCCTCCCTCTCTCTCCTCCTCTCTCTCCCTCTCTCTCTCCCTCTCCCCCCCCTCTGCCTCGCCCCCCTCTCTCTCCTCCTCCCTCTCGTCCTCTCTCTCCCTCTCTCTCTCTCCTCCTCCCTCTCCTCCTCTCTCTCCCTCTCTCTCTCCCTCTCCCCCCCTCTGCCTCCCCCCTCTCTCTCTCTCTCTCTCTCCCTCTCCTCCTCTGCCTCCCCCCCTCTCTCTCCCTCACACCTCAGTGAAGCTGCGACCACAGACCACACACACACTGCCATTATTCCCGGTCTGACCCTACACCTGTGATACAGCGGATACACAGCTCTAACCCTAACCCTAACCTTTACTTTAAACACAGCTGATCTTTTCTGCCTTTTTAAACACATGTATAAAAGGGTGCAGCTAACTCCAACACCGATCACTGAGCGCAGCACTAGTCCTGTTAGTGCTGTGGATGTGTTATTAATCTGGATTGGATTGCTGCTTAAACGCCACATGGGTTGGAAGAAGACCCAACCATAGACGTCTCTCTCTGGTCTCTTTCTGCTCTCTCTCTCTGGTCTCTCTCTCTCTGGTCTCTCTCTGGTCTCTCTCTCTTTGGTCTCTCTCTGGTCTCTCTCTCTCTGCTCTCTCTCTCTGCTCTCTCTCTCTCTGGTCTCTCTCTCTGGTCTCTCTCTCTCTGCTCTCTCTCTCTGGTCTCTCTCTCTGGTCTCTCTCTCTCTCTGCTCTCTCTCGCTCTAGTCTCTCTCTCTGCTCTCTCTCTCTCTGGTCTCTCTCTCTGCTCTCTCTCTCTGCTCTCTCTCGCTCTGGTCTCTCTCTCTCTGCTCTCTCTCTCTCTGCTCTCTCTCTCTGCTCTCTCTCTCTGCTCTCTCTCTCTCTGCTCTCTCTCTCTCTGGTCTCTCTCTCTGCTCTCTCTCGCTCTGCTCTCTCTCTCTCTGGTCTCTCTCTCTGCTCTCTCTCTCTCTGCTCTCTCTCTCTGCTCTCTCTCTCTCTGCTCTCTCTCTCTCTGGTCTCTCTCTCTGCTCTCTCTCGCTCTGGT
>OZ035840.1:235000-240000 GCA_964034765.1 Knipowitschia caucasica | reverse complement strand
CCCTGGACTCTCCTCCCCCTGGACTCTCCCTGGACTCCTCCTGGACTCTCCCTGGACTCTCCCTGGACTCCTCCTGGACTATCCCTGGACTCTCCCTGGACTCCCCCTGGACTCTCCCTGGACTCCCCCTGGACTCTCCCTGAACTCTCGCTGGACTCTCCCTGGACTCTCCTCCCCCTGGACTCTCCCTGGACTCCCCCTGGACTCTCCTCCCCCTGGACTCTCCCTGGACTCCTCCTCCCCCTGGACTCTCCCTGGACTCTCCCTGGACTCCTCCTGGACTCTCCCTGGACTCTCCCTGGACTCTCCCCTGGACTCTCCCTGGACTCTCCCTGGACTCTCCTCCCCCTGGACTCTCCCTGGACTCTCCCTGGACTCTCCCTGGACTCTCCCTGGACTCTCCTCCCCCTGGACTCTCCCTGGACTCTCCCTGGACTCCTCCTGGACTCTCCCTGGACTCTCCCTGGACTCTCCCTGGACTCTCCCTGGACTCTCCCTGGACTCTCCCTGGACTCCTCCTGGACTATCCCTGGACTCTCCCTGGACTCTCCCTGGACTCTCCCTGGACTCTCCTCCCCCTGGCCTCTCCCTGGACTCCTCCTGGACTCTCCCTGGACTATCCCTGGACTCTCCCTGGACTCTCCCTGGACTCTCCCTGGACTCCTCCTGGACTCTCCCTGGACTCTCCCTGGACTCTCCCTGGACTCTCCCTGGACTCCCCCTGGACTCTCCCTGAACTCTCCCTGGACTCTGGGCGGCACGGTGGCTGAGTGGATAGCACTCTCGCCTCTCAGCAAGAAGGTCCTGGGTTCGAATCCCGGTCGGACCAGGGCCTTTCTGAGTGGAGTTTGCATGTTCTCCCCGTGTCTGCGTAGGTTTCCTCCGGGTACTCCGGTTTCCCCTACCACTAAAAATATGTCCAATAGTTCTGGCATGCGCCTCCTGTACTGGCCCCGCTCCCATCTCTGTGTGGAGTGAGAGACAAATGCCCAAAATTAACAATTGTAAACCGCTTTGAGACTCAGATCTGCAGTGAAAAGGCGGTATATAAATAAAAACTTACTTACTAACTTACTTACTTACTCTCCCTGGACTCTCCTCCCCCTGGACTCTCCCTGGACTCTCCCTGGACTCTCCCTGGACTCTCCCTGGACTCTCCCTGGACTCTCCCTGGACTCTCCCTGGACTCCTCCTGGACTCTCCCTGGACTCTCCCTGGACTCCTCCTGGACTCTCCCTGGACTCTCCCTGGACTCCTCCTGGACTCTCCCTGGACTCTCCCTGGACTCCTCCTGGACTCTCCCTGGACTCTCCCTGGACTCCTCCTGGACTCTCCCTGGACTCCTCCTGGACTCTCCCTGGACTCCTCCTGGACTCTCCCTGGACTCCTCCTGTACTCTCCCTGGACTCCTCCTGGACTCTCCCTGGACTCCTCCTGGACTCTCCCTGGACCCATTGGAGACTACAGCACAAAGTCAACAAAGGAGCGACCGTGTTTAAAGCTGGGGTCCTGAAATGTTCAAACCTCACAAAATAAACAGTAAATACTATCATTTAAGTAGTTCTTATCTCTCAAGACTGATGGGCTTTCTCTAGTTTTCACATCTGGGCCTTGTCTGACCTCTGTCACAGCTTCAGACCAGCAGAAAAAGAGAGGACCAAATGGTCAAATAGTGACTCTCAGGGTCCTTTCTTACTATATGCAAAATACAAAAGGTTTACCAATAACAAAAAGACAGCAGGTGTCATTTCACCAAATTTGACCTTCACAATTCTCTTTCTGTTGGAACAAACACATTGTAGACAACAAACACATTTAAGGCGCCAGTAGCTCAGTTGGTAGAGCGTTGGCCTTTGAGCCAGAAGGTTGTGGGTTCAAGCCCCGTTCAAGACTTTCACCATCGACTCCCACTGACTACTGTCCTTGGCAAGACACTTAACCTCTGGGAACACCAGCCACAGTGGGGCGGCTGCAGCTGTAAAGTGCCAAACTGTGGTTGTGTCCTTAGGCAAGACCCTTCACCTCATTGCCTAGAATGAGTCTGGTGTGTGTGTGAATGGTTGGTGGTGGTGGGAGGGGCCGATGGCGCATACTGGTTGCCTCGCTTCTGTCAGTGTGCCCCAGGGCAGCTGTGGCTACAGTAGTTTATCACCACCGTGTATGGAGTGAATGAATAATGACACATGTGAAGCGTCTTTGAGTGTCCAAAAAAGCTCTATATAAAACCGATGCATTATTATTATTGTATTATCAAGATTCTTTATGTATCACAGCTACAGGTTTGGGGACTGAACAAAACATCAGTAAGAATCAATTAAACATTTAATTATATATTGTTTTAAACGAAAGCTCAGATGAAGTAGTGAACTGGGGACATCTCGTGGTCGTGTCCTTCCTCCTGGGACTAAAGTGAGGAGCAGACTTCTGTGTTTACTCAGCCTTAGCTCCGTTCAGCTCAAATCTGATCCAGTCCAAGACTGAGAGGTCCTGAACCTGAACCGCATCCAGACGCAAAAGACCGAAAAGGAAGTGGTCTCTCTCTGGTCTCTCTCTGGTCTCTCTCTCTGGTCTCTCTCTCTGGTCTCTCTCTCTGGTCTCTCTCTGGTCTCTCTCTCTGGTCTCTCTCTGGTCTCTCTCTCTCTGGTCTCTCTCTGGTCTCTCTCTCTCTGGTCTCTCTCTGGTCTCTCTCTGGTCTCTCTCTCTGGTCTCTCTCTGGTCTCTCTCTGGTCTCTCTCTGGTCTCTCTCTCTGGTCTCTCTCTCTGGTCTCTCTCTCTGGTCTCTCTCTGGTCTCTCTCTGGTCTCTCTCTCTGGTCTCTCTCTCTGGTCTCTCTCTCTGGTCTCTCTCTCTCTGGTTTCTCTCTGGTCTCTCTCTCTGGTCTCTCTCTCTGGTCTCTCTCTCTGGTCTCTCTCTCTCTGGTCTCTCTCTCTGGTCTCTCTCTGGTCTCTCTCTCTGGTCTCTCTCTGGTCTCTCTCTGGTCTCTCTCTCTGGTCTCTCTCTCTGGTCTCTCTCTGGTCTCTCTCTGGTCTCTCTCTGGTCTCTCTCTCTGGTCTCTCTCTGGTCTCTCTCTCTCTGGTCTCTCTCTGGTCTCTCTCTCTCTGGTCTCTCTCTGGTCTCTCTCTGGTCTCTCTCTCTGGTCTCTCTCTGGTCTCTCTCTCTGGTCTCTCTCTCTGGTCTCTCTCTGGTCTCTCTCTGGTCTCTCTCTGGTCTCTCTCTCTGGTCTCTCTCTGGTCTCTCTCTCTCTGGTCTCTCTCTGGTCTCTCTCTCTCTGGTCTCTCTCTGGTCTCTCTCTGGTCTCTCTCTCTGGTCTCTCTCTGGTCTCTCTCTGGTCTCTCTCTCTGGTCTCTCTCTGGTCTCTCTCTTTGGTCTCTCTCTGTTCTCTCTCTGGTCCCTCTCTCTGGTCTCCCTCTGGTCTCTCTCTGGTCTCTCTCTCTGGTCTCTCTCTCTCTGGTCTCTCTCTGGTCTCTCTCTCTGGTCTCTCTCTCTGGTCTCTCTCTGGTCTCTCTCTCTCTGGTCTCTCTCTGGTCTCTCTCTCTGGTCTCTCTCTGGTCTCTCTCTCTCTGGTCTCTCTCTGGTCTCTCTCTGGTCTCTCTCTGGTCTCTCTCTCTCTGGTCTCTCTCTCTGGTCTCTCTCTGGTCTCTCTCTGGTCTCTCTCTGGTCTCTCTCTCTGGTCTCTCTCTCTGGTCTCTCTCTCTCTGGTCTCTCTCTGGTCTCTCTCTGGTCTCTCTCTCTGGTCTCTCTCTGGTCTCTCTCTCTGGTCTCTCTCTCTGGTCTCTCTCTCTGGTCTCTCTCTGGTCTCTCTCTGGTCTCTCTCTCTGGTCTCTCTCTGGTCTCTCTCTCTGGTCTCTCTCTGGTCTCTCTCTCTGGTCTCTCTCTGGTCTCTCTCTGGTCTCTCTCTCTCTGGTCTCTCTCTGGTCTCTCTCTGGTCTCTCTCTGGTCTCTCTCTCTCTGGTCTCTCTCTCTGGTCTCTCTCTGGTCTCTCTCTGGTCTCTCTCTGGTCTCTCTCTCTGGTCTCTCTCTCTGGTCTCTCTCTCTGGTCTCTCTCTCTGGTCTCTCTCTGGTCTCTCTCCCTGGTCTCTCTCTCTGGTCTCTCTCTCTGGTCTCTCTCTCTGGTCTCTCTCTCTGGTCTCTCTCTCTGGTCTCTCTCTCTGGTCTCTCTCTCTGGTCTCTCTCTGGTCTCTCTCTGGTCTCTCTCTCTGGTCTCTCTCTCTGGTCTCTCTCTCTGGTCTCTCTCTCTGGTCTCTCTCTCTCTGGTCTCTCTCTCTGGTCTCTCTCTCTGGTCTCTCTCTCTGGTCTCTCTCTGGTCTCTCTCTCTGGTCTCTCTCTCTGGTCTCTCTCTCTGGTCTCTCTCTGGTCTCTCTCTCTGGTCTCTCTCTCTGGTCTCTCTCTCTGGTCTCTCTCTCTGGTCTCTCTCCCTGGTCTCTCTCTGGTCTCTCTCTGGTCTCTCTCTGGTCTTTCTCTCTGGTCTCTCTCTCTGGTCTCTCTCTCTGGTCTCTCTCTGGTCTCTCTCTGGTCTCTCTCTGGTCTCTCTCTCTGGTCTCTCTCTGGTCTCTCTCTCTGGTCTCTCTCTGGTCTCTCTCTGGTCTCTCTCTCTGGTCTCTCTCTGGTCTCTCTCTGGTCTCTCTCTGGTCTCTCTCTCTGGTCTCTCTCTGGTCTCTCTCTCTGGTCTCTCTCTGTTCTCTCTCTGGTCCCTCTCTCTGGTCTCCCTCTGGTCTCTCTCTGGTCTCTCTCTCTGGTCTCTCTCTCTCTGGTCTCTCTCTGGTCTCTCTCTCTGGTCTCTCTCTCTGGTCTCTCTCTGGTCTCTCTCTGGTCTCTCTCTCTCTGGTCTCTCTCTGGTCTCTCTCTGGTCTCTCTCTCTGGTCTCTCTCTGGTCTCTCTCTGGTCTCTCTCTCTGGTCTCTCTCTGGTCTCTCTCTGGTCTCTCTCTGGTCTCTCTCTGGTCTCTCTCTCTGGTCTCTCTCTGGTCTCTCTCTGGTCTCTCTCTGGTCTCTCTCTCTCTGGT
>OZ035840.1:222500-227500 GCA_964034765.1 Knipowitschia caucasica | reverse complement strand
CCACAACCACACACTCCAACCACAACCACAGAGACACACTCCAACCACAACCATACACTCCAACCACAACACACTCCAACCACAACAACACACTCCAACCACAACCACACACTCCAACCACAACAGCACACTCCAACCACAACCACACACTCCAACCACAACAACACACTCCAACCACAACAACACACTCCAACCACAGAGACACACTCCAACCACAACCACACACTCCAACCACAACGAACACACTCCAACCACAACAACACACTCCAACCACAACAGCACACTCCAACCACAACCACACACTCCAACCACAACAACACACTCCAACCACAGAGACACACTCCAACCACAACCACACACTCCAACCACAACGACACACTCCAACCACAACGACACACTCCAACCACAACCACACACTCCAACCACAACAGCACACTCCAACCACAACAACACACTCCAACCACAACCACACACTCCAACCACAACCACACACTCCAACCACAACCACACACTCCAACCACAACCACACACTCCAACCACAACCACACACTCCAACCACACACACCACACACACACTCCAACCACAACCACACACTCCAACCACAACCACACACTCCAACCACAACCACACACTCCAACCACAACCACACACTCCAACCACAACCACACACTCCAACCACAACCACACACTCCAACCACAACCACACACTCCAACCACAACCACACACTCCAACCACAACCACACACTCCAACCACAACCACACACTCCAACCACAACCACAGAGACACACTCCAACCACAACCATACACTCCAACCACAACACACTCCAACCACAACAACACACTCCAACCACAACCACACACTCCAACCACAACAGCACACTCCAACCACAACCACACACTCCAACCACAACAACACACTCCAACCACAACAACACACTCCAACCACAACAACACACTCCAACCACAGAGACACACTCCACCCACAACCACACACTCCAACCACAACCACACACTCCAACCACAACCACACACTCCAACCACAACCACACACTCCAACCACAACCACACACTCCAACCACAACCACACACTCCAACCACAACCACACACTCCAACCACAACCACACACTCCAACCACAACCACACACTCCAACCACAACCACACCAACCACAACCACACACTCCAACCACAACCACACACTCCAACCACAACCACACACTCCAACCACAACAACACACTCCAACCACAACAACACACTCCAACCACAACCACACACTCCAACCACAACCACACACTCCAACCACAACCACAGAGACACACTCCAACCACAACCATACACTCCAACCACAACACACTCCAACCACAACAACACACTCCAACCACAACCACACACTCCAACCACAACAGCACACTCCAACCACAACCACACACTCCAACCACAGAGACACACTCCAACCACAACCACACACTCCAACCACAACGACACACTCCAACCACAACCACACACTCCAACCACAACAGCACACTCCAACCACAACAACACACTCCAACCACAACCACACACTCCAACCACAACCATACACTCCAACCACAACCACACACTCCAACCACAACCACACACTCCAACCACAACCACACACTCCAACCACAACCACACACTCCAACCACAACCACACACTCCAACCACAACCACACACTCCAACCACAACCACACACTCCAACCACAACCACACACTCCAACCACAACCACACACTCCAACCACAACCACACACTCCAACCACAACCACACACTCCAACCACAACAACACACTCCAACCACAACAACACACTCCAACCACAACAACACACTCCAACCACAACCACACACTCCAACCACAACCACACACTCCAACCACAACAACACACTCCAACCACAACAACACACTCCAACCACAGAGACACACTCCAACCACAACCACACACTCCAACCACAACAACACACTCCAACCACAACAACACACTCCAACCACAACAACACACTCCAACCACAGAGACACACTCCAACCACAACAACACACTCCAACCACAACAACACACTCCAACCACAACCACACACTCCAACCACAACCACACACTCCAACCACAACCACACACTCCAACCACAACGACACACTCCAACCACAACGACACACTCCAACCACAGAGACACACTCCAACCACAACAGCACACTCCAACCACAACAGCACACTCCAACCACAACAGCACACTCCAACAACACACAACACACTTCTCCCTGTGTTCTCCCCGTGTCTGCGTAGGTTTCCTCCGGGTACTCCGGTTTCCCCTACCACTAAAAATATGTCCAATAGTTCTGGCATGCGCCTCCTGTACTGGCGACCCCGCTCCCATCTCTGTGTGGAGTGAGAGACAAATGCCCAACATTAACAATTGTAAACCGCTTTGAGACTCAGATCTGCAGTGAAAAGGCGGTATATAAATAAAAACTTACTTACTTACTTACTTACTCCAACCACAACAACACACTCCAAAAACACACTCCAACAACACACAAGACAGTGTCGACTGTGGTAACTTTGTATCTTTGGTCAAGTGTGTTTTCACACACTGATGGTCACATTTGACAACGTACAGTAAACATGCTACACAACATATATACATGCTACACAACATATATACATGCTACACAACATATATACATGCTACACAACATATATACATGCTACACAACATATATGCATGCTACACAACATATATATGTTGTGTAGCATGCATGCACCATAGTGCACTATGGTGCATGTGGTACTGTGTGGTTGTGTTATTGTGTGGTTGTGTTACTGTGTGGTTGTGTTATTGTGTGGTTGTGTTACTGTGTGGTTGTGTTACTGTGTGGTTGTGTTACTGTGTGGTTGTGTTATTGTGTGGCACCATGGTGTAATACATTCTGAGCGAAGGTGAAAACAATGTCACGTGACACGTGTAAGGCTCTTATAACATGCTGTTCTTTCTAGAACTATCTCGAACCTTAAGTGGGAAACACTTCAAACTCTCCACTTCCGCCCGTATCAATCACGTGACAGGTCAGTTCTTTTTACTTTACTGCACATAATATATCTATAATATATCTATAATATATCTATAATATATCTTGCCCAAAAGACACCTTTCAACATGATTGCACACTTCCTGTCTGCACGTACCGGAGTGGATCTGTGCCAGATGTGACCTGTAAGATCAATAAAGTTTATCTTATGACAGATTTGAGCGAGACTTAACAAGTATGAACTAAGAAGGAAAAGTGAATAAATTAGCACAAAAAGAAGTAGGTCCAGGACACTGTACAGGATGATCAAATAAAACACCTTATGGATCTCACAATGGAGACACTTTAGGCATCGATAGTATCACTCAGGTAGTGCAAAAAGACAGGAAATGTTGTGGAAACATGTTAAAAAGGTTAAATATATAATAATAATAATAATAAAGGAGAACAATGAGGGGCAGTTGTGTAGCAGGAGTCTGCACCAAAGCGTGTAACGCAGCAATGCACTGGATCCATACAAGACAGCTTTAATACAGCTTTAAACAAGTTATAAATGAGTTTTAACACATGTCTAATGTGTTCTGATCATCACCGCCTCCATCACTGACTGTAAACACCGCAGAGCTAACATTATGGTTAAATACATGAAAACTATTCACACCGTGGTTCTGGGTGTTTACTGAATACATGCTGAAAGTAAAGCATCGCCATTTCAGCTCAGTGTGTCATAGATCCATGTTATTATCATAGATCCATGTTATTATCATAGATCCATGTTATTATTATAGATCCATGTTATTATTATAGATCCATGTTATTATCATAGATCCATGTTATTATTATAGATCCATGTTATTATTATAGATCCATGTTATTATTATAGATCCATGTTATTATTATAGATCCATGTTATTATAGATCCATGTTATTATCATAGATCCATGTTATTATTATAGATCCATGTTATTATCATAGATCCATGTTATTATTATAGATCCATGTTATTATTATAGATCCATGTTATTATTATAGATCCATGTTATTATCATAGATCCATGTTATTATTATAGATCCATGTTATTATTATAGATCCATGTTATTATTATAGATCCATGTTATTATTATAGATCCATGTTATTATTATAGATCCATGTTATTATTATAGATCCATGTTATTATTATAGATCCATGTTATTATCATAGATCCATGTTATTATTATAGATCCATGTTATTATTATAGATCCATGTTATTATCATAGATCCATGTTATTATTATATATCCATGTTATTATTATAGATCCATGTTATTATTATAGATCCATGTTATTATTATAGATCCATGTTATTATAGATCCATGTTATTATTATAGATCCATGTTATTATTATAGATCCATGTTATTATTATAGATCCATGTTATTATTATAGATCCATGTTATTATTATAGATCCATGTTATTATAGATCCATGTTATTATTATAGATCCATGTTATTATCATAGATCCATGTTATTATTATATATCCATGTTATTATTATAGATCCATGTTATTATAGATCCATGTTATTATTATAGATCCATGTTATTATTATAGATCCATGTTATTATTATAGATCCATGTTATTATTATAGATCCATGTTATTATAGATCCATGTTATTATTATAGATCCATGTTATTATTATAGATCCATGTTATTATTATAGATCCATGTTATTATTATAGATCCATGTTATTATTATAGATCCATGTTATTATTATAGATCCATGTTATTATTATAGATCCATGTTATTATTATAGATCCATGTTATTATTATAGATCCATGTTATTATCATAGATCCATGTTATTATTATAGATCCATGTTATTATTATAGATCCATGTTATTATTATAGATCCATGTTATTATTATAGATCCATGTTATTATTATAGATCCATGTTATTATTATAGATCCA
>OZ035840.1:207500-217500 GCA_964034765.1 Knipowitschia caucasica | reverse complement strand
GGACCAGGACCAGCACCAGCACCAGGACCAGGACCAGCACCAGCACCAGCACCAGCACCAGGACCAGGACCAGCACCAGGACCAGCACCAGGACCAGCACCAGGACCAGGACCAGCACCAGGACCAGCACCAGGACCAGCACCAGGACCAGCACCAGGACCAGCACCAGCACCAGCACCAGGACCAGCACCAGCACCAGCACCAGGACCAGCACCAGCACCAGGACCAGGACCAGCACCAGGACCAGCACCAGGACCAGCACCAGCACCAGCACCAGGACCAGCACCAGCACCAGCACCAGGACCAGCACCAGCACCAGGACCAGCACCAGCACCAGCACCAGGACCAGCACCAGGACCAGCACCAGCACCAGCACCAGGACCAGCACCAGCACCAGCACCAGGACCAGCACCAGCACCAGCACCAGGACCAGCACCAGCACCAGGACCAGCACCAGCACCAGCACCAGGACCAGCACCAGCACCAGGACCAGCACCAGGACCAGCACCAGGACCAGCACCAGGACCAGCACCAGGACCAGGACCAGCACCAGCACCAGGACCAGCACCAGCACCAGGACCAGCACCAGGACCAGGACCAGCACCAGGACCAGCACCAGCACCAGCACCAGGACCAGCACCAGGACCAGCACCAGCACCAGGACCAGCACCAGCACCAGGACCAGCACCAGCACCAGCACCAGGACCAGGACCAGCACCAGCACCAGGACCAGCACCAGGACCAGCACCAGCACCAGGACCAGCACCAGGACCAGGACCAGCACCAGGACCAGCACCAGGACCAGCACCAGGACCAGCACCAGCACCAGCACCAGGACCAGGACCAGGACCAGCACCAGCACCAGCACCAGGACCAGGACCAGCACCAGGACCAGCACCAGGACCAGGACCAGCACCAGCACCAGGACCAGGACCAGCACACCAGCACCAGGACCAGCACCAGGACCAGCACCAGGACCAGCACCAGGACCAGCACCAGCACCAGGACCAGGACCAGCACCAGCACCAGGACCAGCACCAGGACCAGCACCAGGACCAGGACCAGCACCAGGACCAGCACCAGGACCAGCACCAGGACCAGGACCAGCACCAGCACCAGCACCAGCACCAGGACCAGGACCAGCACCAGGACCAGCACCAGCACCAGCACCAGGACCAGGACCAGCACCAGCACCAGCACCAGGACCAGGACCAGCACCAGCACCAGCACCAGCACCAGGACCAGCACCAGCACCAGGACCAGCACCAGGACCAGCACCAGCACCAGGACCAGCACCAGCACCAGCACCAGGACCAGGACCAGGACCAGCACCAGCACCAGGACCAGCACCAGCACCAGCACCAGCACCAGGACCAGCACCAGGACCAGCACCAGGACCAGCACCAGCACCAGCACCAGGACCAGGACCAGCACCAGGACCAGCACCAGCACCAGGACCAGCACCAGGACCAGGACCAGGACCAGCACCAGCACCAGGACCAGCACCAGGACCAGCACCAGCACCAGGACCAGCACCAGGACCAGCACCAGCACCAGGACCAGCACCAGGACCAGCACCAGCACCAGCACCAGGACCAGCACCAGCACCAGGACCAGCACCAGCACCAGCACCAGGACCAGGACCAGCACCAGGACCAGGACCAGGACCAGCACCAGCACCAGGACCAGCACCAGCACCAGCACCAGGACCAGCACCAGCACCAGGACCAGCACCAGCACCAGGACCAGCACCAGCACCAGCACCAGCACCAGGACCAGCACCAGGACCAGCACCAGGACCAGCACCAGGACCACCGCCTCTGCAGGGGCCGCGCACAGAGACTACACTGAGACAAAAGACGCACAGATTCTATGGCCCCAGAGGAAGGAGCCGGGTTCAGTGCAACATGGTCCTTTCACTGTGTTCTTTAGACGAACATTAGTATTATTCAATATCATCCTCTGGACACTTCTAACCTGCAGTTTTATATTCATACATTTACATTTGTACATATTCAATCCATGACCATGAGTCGGTAACACAGTTTAATCATGATTTCTGTATATTACTTTTACCTGTGGACCGTATCATACTGTCCTTAATAAAGATACATAATAATGATAATAACAATAATAATAATAATAATAATAATTCAAAGTTTATGCATGCCTTCATAACTATTTTTTTTACTTTTTAATACCTTGCTTACACCATTCCTTGTTTATTTGGACAATGGCAATAAAAATTAAAAAAAAAATCTGATTCTGGAATGTTCAGTGTTGCAACTCAGTTAAAGCTGGGATACATAAAACTTTGAAATCACATAAAGAACTATAGATTAGATGTTAGTTCCGAGGTTCCGCATGTTCCCTCTCTCGGCCAATCAGCTCTCAGCTAAAGGTTTGTACATGATAAACACAGGTCTCTGCACTGATTCCCAAAGTGGGGTCCGGGGTCCTCAGACGCTCCACAGGTTTGAAATGAAATACACGTACACATACTTAGTTAAAGCTGCGGTACCTAACTTTAAATAATAAAATAGCAAATAGTAAACAAAGATAAATGACAATAATGGGACATTCATGGAACATACTTTTATTAGTAATTATTTAATTTAGACCCACAGTAAAAGTGAAAGTTCATTAGTGTCATTTATTAATTATATAAGTTATGTAGAAAGACCATAACTCACGTCTGACTTTAATACTTATATATAATATATAATTTTAAGGAAACCTCAAAGTGCCACAGATTAAAACGACAAACATCAAAGATTAAAAACACATGAAACAGACATTCAACAAAAGTTTAATAAATTATAGTTTTTCTTCATCACCGTTAGTTTGACTCGAGGAGAGCACAGGGACGTTTGAGAAGGTCTGAAGTCAGAGAGACCAGAGAGAGACCAGAGAGAGACCAGAGAGAGACCAGAGAGAGACCAGAGAGAGACCAGAGAGAGACCAGAGAGAGACCAGAGAGAGGGACCAGAGAGAGACCAGAGGGAGAGACCAGAGAGAGACCAGAGAGAGACCAGAGAGACACCAGAGAGAGAGACCAGAGAGAGACCAGAGAGACCAGAGAGACCAGAGAGAGACCAGAAAGACACCAGAGGGAGAGACCAGCTCAGTCCTGATGGGAACGAGGAGCTTGGAGTTGACAGATCCACAAACACCGTCTCATAATTCAAACTATTTACTTTTTCTGACACTTTTACAACTATGTTAACTCCAGGTTAGTGCTGTGATGGGAGACCTTTAGGCCCACCAGGTGCCACAGCGTACTTGAGCAAGACACTTCCCCCACATTAGAATGAGTCTGGTGTGTGTGTGAATGGTTGGTGGTGGTGGGAGGGGCCGATGGCACAGACTGGTTGCCTCAGCTCTGTCAGTGTGCCCCAGGGCAGCTGTGGCTACAGTACTAGTTTCTGAAAAGTCCCCACAGTGGGATAAAGCATCTGTTGATCTATGACGTGTGAAGCGTATTAGTTTATATAAAACACTGCATTATTAGGCCCGAGCCCCGAACGGGGAAAGGGCCTATTGTTTTTGCTCGAGAGATGTCAAATTCTGCACTTTGAGCCTTAATTTCACCCCCTGAACATGCATGAAAAGTTGTAAAATTTTTCCCAAACATCAGACCTGGTGAAAAATTTGATATTTGGGTGTTTATTTTTATGGGACTCAAAAAATGCCAGAACAGCGCCACCTACAACAGCCAATGGGAGTTTCAGAGGTCAAGTTTGTCGTAGAGCCATGAAATTCGGTACACATGTTCCTCAAGTCAAGATACGACCAAAATATTATTATGGCTCCGCCCTCTGACAAACAGGAAGCCCATAAATTTCACTGCAAAATGGAAAAATTATCCGCAATAATTTTCATACATGTCGGTTGGAAAGCGACTCCTCCAATCGGCCGTTTCACCGATTCGCCTCCATATCACTCCACATCATCTAAACACATGTACCTTCAAAATGACCTCAGGGATTTTTGATCAGTGAAACATTGAGCAGCGGAGCGGCAAAATGTGAGTGTTTTTTGGCCGTTTTTGACAACATTAATTTTTTCCCCATTTGCACAAACAAAGTCTGATTTGCATTAAACTTGAATCCATTGTTCAACTCCAAGGTTTAGGTCAGGTGAAAGTGAAATATTTGAAATTGGCCCATTAGCGCCCCCTACAGACCGAGTCAAAGTTTACATGGGGAGCCAAACCAGCTCTACTTATCATATTCATTACAATATGACTAACAATCTTCTATGGCTACGGGAACCAATCATCACACGGCGGCGCCGCCTACTATGCGCGGTGCTGCGTGGTACGTTGTGGAGCGGCGCGTTGCGGCTTGGTGCGGGACGGCGTGGTGCGGGGCGGCGAGGGCCGTTCAAAGCCGCTTGCGGCTTTAATTATTACATGGTTTTAGAGAAGAGCATGAAACAGGAGGTTTTCCGTATTGTCTAAAGATTCATGTTTGGTTCTGTTTTCTGGTGTCAAACTAAAATAATAAATCAGTTTCATAGTAACGTATATATTTATACACAACATTGTTCTGGTTTCCTCGTTTAAAATCCCAAGAAAGACAAAGACAAATTATACAAAATTTTCCAATTTTATTCTTACTTTGTAACAGAGACAGTTTGTGATTTGAAAACAATAAAATACAAAGCAGAAATACTGTTCATTTCTGTTATTGTATCACCATCGTCTTTCTCACCGTTACAATAGTTTTCTACCCAGCGACAGTGCGTGGCGTATTCCCTGATTGGTTAAAAAAATCCTACGCTATAGTTTATATGCTGTGTCAAAGCGGTTAACATTAGTAAAAAGAAAACAGGTTTATGACAATGGTTGGAGCGCGGTGTAATAAGCCTCGTGTTTACAGCGATGGGAATGACTTTATATTGTTCCAGCTTTAGAGAAAAACAAAACTGCCATTGTATGTAATGCCATAAATTCTGTACAATTTGAGCTCATAATAGGATTTTTATCTTACAAATAAAATGGGCAAAGGCAGTAGTAGTTAATAAAAGACTAAAATATAGCGGTTCCAAAGCATAAAAAAACTAAATGAACGCATGCACTTCACTTCCTGAGTTTCCGGATGTGAGGAGGACATACACAAAGCTTACACAGTTTTATTTTATTGATATTGCCTGAATAAATGCACATTTCTTTAAAAAAAGGACATTTAGAGATAAAGGGATAGATTTTTTTTAATGATAGTAGCAGGAGTTTGAAAGTAAAAGCAGAGTTATGGAAAGGCAGAGAAATGTGGGTCCAAAAACACATTTCTAATTTAGTGGAATCTGTATTAAAATAACAAGATTACTAGATTATAATAGGACAAATATCAAGCTAATCTGTGCTGAACTTTACAAGCGGCCACTCCCTCTGATGACCAGCAGAGGGCGCCATAACCCACGGAGCAGAACACTCAAGAAAACTAATGTCATAAGATTATACATTATTTCAAAGTTAGGGCTTTTAATCACAAAAGAGAAATGATTCAAATCGACTCCTCAGGAAGGATCTTGTTCCCTCTTAAAAGTAATGTGTGTAAAAGTGGGAAACTAAAGCCATATTTGATTAACATTGTTATTTACAAGTTATTGAGACTTTGGAGGAACAGCAGCATCCAGCCAAAACCTTAAGACAAGAAAACTATGAAAGGGAAAGAAACTAGTTTCAGAACATTTACTACAAATGAAGATAAAAACAGACTTGACACTGCACAAAGAAGAAGGTTCATGGGTCAGATTACGACGGCCTAATATACACTGGAATGACTGAATACTGCATGTTTACAAGCATCAGAGACACTTTAGGTTCTCTACGACTTTTACTAAAAACCCAGAACATGTCAGGCTCAAAAACAACACAAAAATCAAATTCATGGAGAAATGATAAACTACTCCCCAAGAAATAACACCTTCGATCGCCCCAATTCACAAAATAAAACCACGTTATTCAATAAGTTCTTATTTTACCGTGACAACCTTTTGTTTTTCTATGACTGGAATAGACGGGTTTAGTGCAACGAGAAATAAACATTTACAGGATTTTCTGTTTTTCTTCAAACAAATGACACTTTCACAAACAAACCTCTTCTTACAGCGATAGTTTTAATGTTTTGGCTGGTTGTGCTGAACTAGAGCGTCACTAAATATTTTTATTAAACATATTCAAAACATTCAGAATCTTTCAGTTAAAAACAAACATTTTTAGGTCCAGTAAATATTTATCTTTCTGTGTTTTGTACGATTCTCATCTTTGCCGTTTGTGACGGAATGAGACGCATTTCTATAAATGATCTAAACTAACTCATTACTTAGCCAGAAATACCCCGGAGTGAAGCATCATGGGATCGATTTAAATTTGTTTAATTATTTTTGGGTGAGAAAGTGTTTTTGAGTTGTTCTTTAACATCGCCATGAACTATTATCATCTTTACGGTTCCTTTGTTTGGTTCGATTCTCTGATCTGCTGTCGGTGGATCACCGTACAGTCCTCCAGACGACTGCTGCGGTTCAATAAATAAGTTCCAATAGAATGGACCAGAGATGAACTCTTTTATACCCACAGACCATCTCAGGGCAAAGCAACGCAACTACACACAGCTACACAACCCTTTGATGAGATGCAAATGGTTAAAACATGATTTATTATTACTTTGTGGTCGCACAAAACAAGAAATAATTCAAAATATCTACAAAAACTGGACAAAAAGGAAGAACCCCTCGTCCGGCCCAACACTCGGTTATTTCAAGTTAAACTTTAGGGGCAGAAATAAACGTATTGAACATAGAATGCGAAGCAGTCAGTGGTTTGTGCGCTCCGAGTCGCCACAGTTTATCAACATTTTCATTTACAATGATTTGGAAAAAGACACAGACCAGAGTTTTTTAAAAGAAAGGATCGTTCTGGAAACAGTTTTTAAGAATGAATCTAGATTTGGAGAAGCAGAGGATATATATTATATATATATAATAAACACATTATATACATATATATATTATATATATGTATATATAATCATATTACAAACTGAGTCGGAATCTTTGACTTTGGTTCATCTTTTGAAATAAAGTAGATTAGACTTAGTTTAGTCTAATCTACTTTATCACTGGTTTGGTTCTGTCCACACACCTCTCTATTGTTACTGATGTACAGTCTCCAAGCAACACAACAGTCACACAAACCTCTCTGTTGTTACTGATGTACAGTCTCCAAGCAACACAACAGTCACACAAACCTCTCTGTTGTTACTGATGTACAGTCTCCAAGCAACACAACAGTCGCACACACCTCTCTATTGTTACTGATGTACAGTCTCCAAGCAACACAACAGTCACACAAACCTCTCTATTGTTACTGATGTACAGTCTCCAAGCAACACAACAGTCGCACAAACCTCTCTATTGTTACTGATGTACAGTCTCCAAGCAACACAACAGTCGCACACACCTCTCTATTGTTACTGATGTACAGTCCCCAAGCAACACAACAGTCGCACAAACCTCTCTATTGTTACTGATGTACAGTCTCCAAGCAACACAACAGTCGCACACACCTCTCTATTGTTACTGATGTACAGTCTCCAAGCAACACAACAGTCGCACACACCTCTCTATTGTCACTGATGTAGTCTCCAAACAACACAACAGTCGCACACACCTCTCTATTGTTACTGATGTAGTCTCCAAGCAACACAACAGTCGCACACACCTCTCTATTGTTACTGATGTACAGTCTCCAAGCAACACAACAGTCGCACAAACCTCTCTATTGTTAATGATGTACAGTCTCCAAGCAACACAACAGTCGCACACACCTCTCTATTGTTACTGATGTACAGTCTCCAAGCAACACAACAGTCGCACACACCTCTCTATTGTCACTGATGTAGTCTCCAAACAACACAACAGTCGCACACACCTCTCTGTTGTTACTGATGTACAGTCTCCAAGCAACACAACAGTCGCACACACCTCTCTATTGTTACTGATGTACAGTCTCCAAGCAACACAACAGTCGCACACACCTCTCGGAGACTGTACATCAGTAACAACAAAGCAACACAACAGTCGCACAACCAGAAACACAACACATGCACTTTTAAAGACACAGTGCAACGTTCCAAATCACAGATGAGTTCATGTGTGCTCTGGTTTGTCCAGTACGTGGAGGTTATGGATATTATTAACACTAGAACCCAAAGTATTCTGAAACTAACAACTCCCAGAGCAGTCTTCAAATCAATGGTACTTTCTGATCAACATCTTTCTTAACCTTCATTCACTTTAGCAAAATAAGTCCAAGACCAGTCCAGGACCATGAACTCGGAGTCATAACTGCAGGAGAGTTAGTTTCCGAGAAAAGAATGTTAGTAAAGAGCTAAAAGGTAAACAACAAAAACAAAGAATATCATAAAAATAATGACATAGAAATAAATTACATTTATACATAAGTTATGAATAATAAAAAAAGCTACATACGCCGATTCCAAAACCCGTCTAATTGACTGCTCTGGGAGTTCAAGTGTTAAATCAGTTGTCTGGACTGTACCAGAATTGTAAAGAAGTTAAAATACAGAGAGATTAGGCGACTGGAATTGGACCCGTAGAGCACAGACCTCTGACGAGAGGCTCAGTTCTATCCCACAAACACTAAAACAGCGAAAGATCCAATGTCTCCAATGTTTGTGGTCTTTTAATATTTACACAGTACCAACTCTTGCCACAAGGGGTCAGTACAGGCTTTCTCTATAGCCTAATGACGTCATACAAGCTCAGGCTCTAAAGTGTAGAAGTTTTAGTTTGTATTTGTCTGTTTCTCCAATCCAGAAAGACGCTGAAACGAACCAGCATTTCACCTTTAACATCATCACTGTCCTTTTCTGCGAACAAACACTGGTCTGTGCTTTTTCAAATGAACATTAAAAAGTTATACAAACATACGATACAGCAATTTCTCTTTATACACTCACACCGGAACAAAAAACTCAAATAAAAAAATAGTAGCAACGTTGGTTTTTAAAAAAGTCCAGAAAGAGCCATGATTGAACCCTGGTTTATCGTTTGTTGCTGGAGAAGGAAGTTTGGGAGGTAGAGAGGGAGAAAGAAAGAGTGGGAGGGGTGGTAGTGTGGGGGCGGGGCAGCTAGGTGGCGCTGTGGTGTGTGGCAGTGTGGGTGTTATTTCTTAGCCTTGGCGGCCTTGGCTGAGTTTCGAGGGGGGGTGACGGGGCGCCCGGAGCCCAGGCCGCCGCCCCCTCCGTACGGGTACAGCTTTTTATCGGCTGGCTTCAAAATCTGAGGAAAGAAAGAACAAGCAGAGTGTTTAAAGCTGGGGTACCTGACTTTTACAAACGCTGGTCTCCGCTCCTGATGGACACTTCCTGTGTTTGAACCGATTCTCTGAAGTTTGTACAGTCTCAGATAAATACTGTCGTGATTTAGGACGACGCATAAAATAATTGAATTCTTCCTCAAAGTGAAAGTAAAATGTGGTGAACAAATCAGACAATGTTTTCTATGGTGTTCTTATATCCAGCAGGATCCAGACTCTGAAGGTTGGACTGGACGTGCTCCTGCTCTGTTGGAATGAAAACCTGCCTAGGTCTTTTGAGGACTGTGATGAAAACCGTTATGGACCATCCTCAGACAGAAGCAGACTCGTCCACAAAGTCACGAACAAAAGCTCAAATCCAACATTAGCATTTAGCTGCAGTCACACTTCATTAGCGCCGGAGCTAAAGCGGTTTATTTGTGTTGGATCGAAGCGCCGCTCGACAAACACAGGGAAGGCGGCGCTTCGGTTGAATATACATGTAAATATTGACTTGGAAGCAGTCGTTTGAAATCACTGCTGAACGATTACAGCAGGAGCCTGATGTTCTGATGTGAAACACTGTGGTTCAAAAGTCACAGAGAGAGGTCTGTGCGGGAGAGACCAGAGAGACCAGAGAGAGAGAGACCAGAGAGAGAGAGACCAGAGAGAGAG
>OZ035840.1:0-205000 GCA_964034765.1 Knipowitschia caucasica | reverse complement strand
AGTAGCAGCAGTATTAGTAGTAGTAGCAGTAGCAGCAGTATTAGTAGTAGTAGCAGTAGCAGCAGTATTAGTAGTAGCAGCAGCAGTAGCAGCAGTAGTAGTAGCAGCAGTAGTAGTAGTAGCAGCAGCAGTAGTAGTAGTAGCAGCAGTATTAGTAGCAGCAGTATTAGTAGTAGCAGCAGTATTAGTAGCAGCAGCAGTATTAGTAGCAGCAGCAGTAGTAGTAGTAGCAGCAGCATTAGTAGCAGCAGCAGTATTAGTAGTAGCAGCAGCAGTAGTAGTAGTAGCAGCAGTAGTAGTAGTAGTAGCAGCAGCAGCAGTAGTAGTAGCAGCAGTAGTAGTAGCAGCAGTAGTAGTAGCAGCAGTAGTAGTAGTAGCAGCAGTATTAGTAGTAGCAGCAGTATTAGTAGTAGCAGCAGCAGTAGTAGTAGCAGCAGCAGTAGTAGTAGTAGCAGCAGTATTAGTAGTAGCAGCAGCAGTAGTAGTAGTAGCAGCAGTATTAGTAGTAGTAGCAGCAGTATTAGTAGTAGCAGTATTAGTAGTAGCAGTAGTAGTAGCAGCAGTATTAGTAGTAGCAGCAGTATTAGTAGTAGCAGCAGCAGTAGTAGTAGCAGCAGCAGCAGTAGTAGTAGCAGCAGTAGTAGTAGTAGCAGCAGTATTAGTAGTAGCAGCAGCAGTAGTAGCAGCAGTAGTAGTAGTAGCAGCAGTATTAGTAGTAGCAGCAGCAGTAGTAGTAGTAGTAGCAGTATTAGTAGTAGCAGCAGTATTAGTAGTAGCAGCAGCAGTAGTAGTAGCAGCAGTAGTAGTAGTAGTAGCAGTATTAGTAGTAGCAGCAGTATTAGTAGTAGCAGCAGTATTAGTAGTAGCAGCAGTATTAGTAGTAGCAGCAGCAGTATTAGTAGTAGCAGCAGCAGTAGTAGTAGTAGCAGCAGTATTAGTAGTAGCAGCAGTATTAGTAGTAGCAGCAGCAGTATTAGTAGTAGCAGCAGCAGTAGCAGCAGCAGTATTAGTAGTAGCAGCAGCAGTAGTAGTAGTAGCAGCAGTATTAGTAGTAGCAGCAGCAGTAGTAGTAGTAGCAGCAGTATTAGTAGTAGCAGCAGCAGTATTAGTAGTAGCAGCAGCAGCAGTAGTAGTAGTAGCAGCAGCATTAGTAGTAGCAGCAGCAGTATTAGTAGTAGCAGCAGTATTAGTAGTAGCAGCAGCAGTAGTAGTAGTAGCAGCAGTATTAGTAGTAGCAGCAGCAGTATTAGTAGTAGCAGCAGTATTAGTAGTAGCAGCAGTATTAGTAGTAGCAGCAGCAGTATTAGTAGTAGCAGCAGCAGTATTAGTAGTAGCAGCAGCAGTAGCAGCAGCAGTATTAGTAGTAGCAGCAGCAGTATTAGTAGTAGCAGCAGCAGTATTAGTAGTAGCAGCAGCAGTATTAGTAGTAGCAGCAGCAGTAGTAGTAGTAGCAGCAGTATTAGTAGTAGCAGCAGCAGCAGTAGTAGTAGCAGCAGTATTAGTAGTAGCAGCAGCAGCAGTAGTAGTAGCAGCAGTATTAGTAGGGTCACTTGGGTGTAGAAAAAGGCTTAGGGTTTGGTAAATATGTGTGTACCTGGAAGGAGCACATGAGCGTCTCGTCCACGCTCATCATGGCGCCGGCGTTGTCAAACTCTCCGCAGTAGTTTGGAGCCGAGAACAAAGTGACCAGTTGCCGTTTTGCAAAAAACTCATAACCGTCTTCGACCACCTGGAAACACAAGGACCAAGCATCGGTCAATGTTGGAGGGAATGTGTCACAAGTCGTCAGCTTCGTTACTCATTTATAAATCATTAACTCTTATCATTTGGAACAGAAACATTGATCAAATAATATCTTGATAGTTTTAGCTTCACAGACGTTCTGAAAAGTTGAAATGTAAAACCTAGTGTATAGTTGCACGTAACCAGCGCCGCATAAGTGTACACAGGCCTTTATGGATTTACATGACCCATAGTTAAAGTGGTTCTCACCCCCGCTCCTCGGAGCTTACGTCACTCACATTTCCTGTTCAAATCTTCCTCTAAACGGGCGTGGCCTGGAGGACTAAAGGGGGCGTGAACGAGACAGGGCCGTTTATATAGCTCTGGGCGAGGGGCTGCTGACGTCAGGTCTTGCTTCAGACGTCAGGTCTTGCTTCAGACGTCAGGTCTTGCTTCAGACGTCAGGTCTTGCTTCAGACGTCAGGTCTTGCTTCAGACGTCAGGTCTTGCTTCAGACGTCAGGTCTTGCTTCAGACGTCAGGTCTTGCTTCAGACGTCAGGTCTTGCTTCAGACGTCGGTCTTGCTTCAGACGTCAGGTCTTGCTTCAGACGTCAGGTCTTGCTTCAGACGTCAGGTCTTGCTTCAGACGTCAGGTCTTGCTTCAGACGTCAGGTCTTGCTTCAGACGTCAGGTCTTGCTTCAGACGTCAGGTCTTGCTTCAGACGTCAGGTCTTGTTCTTCAGACGTCAGGTCTTGCTTCAGACGTCAGGTCTTGCTTCAGACGTCAGGTCTTGCTTCAGACGTCAGGTCTTGCTTCAGACGTCAGGTCTTGCTTCAGACGTCAGGTCTTGCTTCAGACGTCAGGTCTTGCTTCAGACGTCAGGTCTTGCTTCAGACGTCAGGTCTTGCTGCCGCGGCAGTGTTGGCGCCAGATTCAAAATTCAAATGTAGTAAATAAAGTTCGCCAGCAGATGGCGCCTCACAGACAGTTTTGGGCAGAAAGTTTAACTTTCAACTAATTTGCACCAAAGTGACAAAATTATGACCAGGATATGGAGACTCATTTATACCGTTTATCAGCAAAAAAAAGTGGATTTGAGGGTGAGTTGTCCTTTAAAGGGCCCATATCACGGTTTTTGACTTTTCTCTGCTTTAAACATGATTACAATGCTATTTGGCCTTCATACACAAGCCCACAGTAGTTTATTCATTGATTCTGTCAATCTTTTGTAAGAGAACAATCTGTGTCTTTCCCCAGCGTGAGGCACAGAAACGCTCGGGTCCACTTCAGTGACAAAAACCACACTGATGACGCGCATGACCCCGTTTGCTTTGTATTTAAAATAGTTGTTAAATACTTTTGTCAAAACGGGGTAAACAATACACAATTAGTATGCTGTTTTTTGTCAAAAATAATAAAAATAAAAATAAATTAAAAGCCGGCGGGAGGTGATTGACGGATCAAAACAGCGAATCAGAGCGCACAGGCTCCGGCTCCCGAGTCCAGCGTCCAGCGTCTGTGGTCTGGTCTCGCGGACACCACACAGAGCTGCTGTTTTTATGCTTTTGTCAGAAACTAAAAGTGTTAGGATCACGTCAACTTGAATGAAGTGTGTTATGGGTGTAAATATGTGACGCACTATTTGGCCCTAAGAGGAAGAAAGCGGCTCGACTTTTTTCATCTGTTCATCTCATGGATCTATTATAATACCGGTTCATCTGCGACACTTCACTGAGACTGTTCCAGAACTACAGGGACAATGGAACTGGACTTACTCCAAAGCTGATGTGGAAACACATTATTCCCACGGTAAAAGACGTAACTCAGACCCCCTCGATCTGTAAGTAGTGACGCTAACTCGCTGTATACTTCTGTAAACTAAATAACTAGGGTCTGATTGTGCATCGAGGACATAGGGCTCGATGTGACGGATTGTCATTGTTGGAAAAAGTGTATTCTTATGTATGAAATGACTAAGTACAGGTGATAAACGACAAAAGCGTGATGCTACGTCAGCGTGCGGGCGGGGGGAGGCGGGCTCACAGGCAGAGGAGCAGACTCTGGATCAGCTCGTTTGAGTCGAGGTGACGTCACCTCTAAACAAGAGATGGCTCTAATCTCACAAGCTTTGATTGTTGTGTGGTGTATCATACACATTAATATCACACATGTGCAGAGGACTGAGTGTGAAACATGAAGAAAAGTGTGATATAGGACCTTTAAGCAGAGAAGGCAGCAACAGCGCCATCTAGTGGCAGAGGGGGACTAACATTTACTCGAACACTGACTACAATGGAACAGATCATTATTTTTATTAATTTATTTGTCTATGTTTATTAGTTCATCTGCAGTGTATTCAATGTTTAAAGAAAGTTCAAGCAGAAACACCTTTATGTCAGTGGAAAAGTAGCATTAAGTGTAATTAAAGCAACAACCTGAGGGAGGGGGGTCTAAGGACATAGGACTGGTCTTCCCAAAATGGACTACAGCGACTTCAGCGTCTGTTTGGACTAGCTAGCTGCTAACATCTGTGGGTTTGCTCTGTCTTCATTCTACCTGAGAAAAACTGAGAGGCCCACTTGTGATTCAGGTCTTTCCTAAGTCTCTGTCATTTTCCGAGATAACTACTGTTGTGATTTAGGGCTAGACAAGAATACACTGAATTGAAAATAGAATAGAGACCATGGTCCTGGTTCCCACCTGGTGCGCCCTGCATATTAGGTCCATGTCGTGTTTGTGCAGAAACTTGGCCACGACGTCGGCTCCGAAGGTGAAGGACACTCCCCGGTCGTTCTCGCCCCAGCCCAGGACGTCTTTGTCGGGGTCGGCCCAGAGCAGGTCACACAGCAGGCCCTGGTCCGGGACGTCTGTGGGCCTCATGACTCTGCGTATCTGCTCCATGGACTGCAGGTCTGGAGACAGACCTGAGGGACACATGGAGGTGGTAAAGAATGAATGAATGAAGTTTATTTCGGTCACTTCAGCTCCGGAACATTCTGTCCTCTCTGACCTCCGTAACACTCACATCAAATCTATGCTAATGTTTAGACCTGAGCCTATTCACTCACACCATAACTACACCCTCCTCTGTCCATGCTGCTTTTAACTTTGTGTTTTAGCTGTTTTTAAATGTTCTTTTTAGTTGACCCGTAAGGTGACCCGAATGTCTAGAAAGGCAAGATATGTGTTATTATGAATGAATAATGACTGATTTTGGACGTCTTATTGTTACACAACTTCTCGTCTCCATCACAGACTTCTCTAAACTGAACAGATTTCACATTTTATTTCACTTTGACTTTTCTGCACTGACCTCCGTGACAGCAGAAGATCTTCTCGTCCACGATGGCGGCGACCGGTAAACAGTTGAAGCAGTCGGTGAAGGTTTTCCACAGCTTTATGTTGTACCGCCGCTTACCTGAAAACCACAGACTTATTCATCTGTAACTGACCCAAAACCAAAAGGCAAAAGACAGAGCTTTCATTTGTTTCATACTTGTGTCCAACCAAGGGCTCACATTTATATGAGGTAGAAATATCCCAAACCTCTGGCAGTGTGAGGGGTGCTGCTTTATGGCTGGCAGTGAATGAGTTAAGGGCCTTAGGGTTAGGGAACACTAATTAGCACTTAGCTTAGAGAAGGCTAATCTAAAGTGTTCCCAAGAACCAATCGGTGGAGATGGATCATTTCTAAAAGACAAACCACATCTGGGCCCACTCACAGACCGCAGCCCACAGGTTGGAAAACAGTGCTGTAAATAGACTTGTGGTCCTCACACTCGTCGTAGAAGCCGTAGATGCGGTTGATAGAGGCGCACTCGTGGTTCCCTCTGAGCAGGAAGAAGTTTTCTGGGTATTTGATTTTGTAGGCGAGCAGGAGGCAGATGGTCTCCAGGGACTGCTTCCCTCGGTCCACGTAGTCACCCAGGAACAGGTAGTTGCTCTCAGGGGGAAAGCCTCCGTATTCAAAGAGCCGCAGCAGGTCGTAGTACTGACCGTGGACGTCGCCTGTAGGGGGCGGCAGAGAGCAGGCTTCAGGTGTGTGCAGTCATTTGGGGGGGTGGGGGTGGAGTTTAGGATTAGGGAAAAGTTTTTGAAAATACCCAGAGAAAACAGTCAATACATAGTTTTGGTCCAAAAGTAGATATTTCTATTGTTAACTCTGATAAAGAGGATGTGAACCCTGCTTTATGGACGTGAGTCACAGCTAACGTTATAAACCCAGGTCACCCGCTGTGCTTACCATGTTTTACAGAATGCTTTACAGAATGCTCCACAGAATGCTCCACAGAATGCTTTATAGAATGCTTTACAGAACAGATATTTGGACACGCGTGACAAACAATGGTGCATCTTAGTGCATTTTGTCAGACAAGAACAACTCTGGTTCAAAGCCATAGAATTCATATGACTGAAATATCTTCATTAAAATGAAATGATCTTTACTGCAGTGCTGAAGGACCGTCGTAACCAAATGTATTAGAAATCTGCTTTTGAGGTGGAATTATAATCAAAAACTGTATCTTTTACAGTGAATCTTTTGAATGGTGAAAGGTTTGAAAATCAAGTATTTCTGACAAGTGGATTCTCCCAAACAAGGATTGAGAGATAATTCTGATGCTTCTGCTAATTATAAATGCATATAACCCTAACCCTGATCAAGATGCATATATAACCCTAACCCTGATCAAGATGCATGAGAATGTTTAGCTGTAAACACAGTCAGTAGAACACATACAACTACATTCATGTGAATTCAATAACACTGCAAAGGGTTAGGGTTAGCTCTCCTGGATCCTCCCACTGTGTGTAGCTCTCCTGGAGGATCCTCACTGTGTGTAGCTCTCCTGGAGGATGCACCAAAACACATTTAGTTTGTCCCTTAAAAAAGCCACAAAAAAGAAGATTTTGTGAAGAAACAAAACATGCTGTCCTTATCTTAGTAAAGATAAGATGTTTTCTGAGAGCTGATTGGCTGAGGGAGACTGACCTCCACTGAAAGGACTGATATAAATCTCTCTGACAATGTTTAAAACCAGGTTAAAGACAGTTCTGTTTAGCTGTGCTACAACTGAGGGATTTTATATTTTTATCTTTCTTTTTAATGTTCTGTGATTATTTACTTTGAGTTGCCTTGTGTATGAATTGTGCTACACAAATAAACTCCGGGAGCTCCAGTTTCCCCTACCACTAAAAACATGTACAATAGTCTGAATGTAATGAGTGAGTGAATGAATGGTGTTTGGTCGGAGGCCTTGATGGACCAGTGTGTTCAGGTCTCTCTTCATCACTGTGTGGAGAGAATGGAACAAACTCTGACTCTGTAAAAATGTGCTATATAAAAAACATGACTTCAACATGATAAACCCAACACAGAGCGAGGACAGAGGTGCAGTAGAGGTTCTGTTACATTCACTTTATATTCTACAGTTTTCACTCGTGTGGTACTGACCGCAGATTTTGAGCGGGGCCTCGAGCTCCAGGAGGATGGGCTGACTCAGGAAGATCTCTCTGGACTTGAGGCAGAGGCCGCGGATCTCGCCCTCCGTCAGCTGCACGTTCTTCCCAGGACGAGAGCCTTTCACTGGGGCAAAGGAAGGGACAGGGGAGGGTCAGGGGAGAGACACGACCCAGGACCCAGGCCAAAGAACCAGGCCACAGAACCAGGACCCAGGCCACAGAACCACGACCCAGGCCACAGGACCACGGCCCAGGCCAAAGAACCAGGCCACAGAACCAGGACCCAGGCCACAGGACCACAGAACCACGACCCAGGCCACAGGACCACGGCCCAGGCCAAAGAACCAGGCCACAGAACCAGGACCCAGGCCACAGAACCACAGCCCAGGCCAAAGAACCACGGCCCAGGCCAAAGAACCACGGCCCAGGCCAAAGAACCAGGACCCAGGCCACAGATATTCTCCTGAGCTCACACATCCTGGAAGAACCACGTCTCTGGGCCATTGTGAGATAATGAGAATGATCAGAGACCTGCAGCGTCGATGGTAAAGGGCTACCATGGCATGTTATACTTCATTTTAAGGCCTATTATCTCAGCAAACTCCATCTAATTTAATCTGTACTAAAATGTTAACTGACATGTATTTAGAAACTAAACTATGTCTTCTTAGGTCATAGTTACAACAGAAACAACACAAAGCATTCAATTATTTTATCTAATTGTTATGTTACTGTATGTGTTTTAGTTTGACATGGTTCCAGGTTGTAGCAGCCAATTTCCACCTGAAGTCCCTGAGCAGCTTGTTGTAAAAGTCCTTAAATGGCATTGAAAGCTCTTCCAGGGTATGTAAACTTATGAGCACAACTATACAAGTAAATACATACAACTCAAAACATACAAAAGATCATACACTCGAGACGAGAGTCCCTGATGCTCCATGGTTAAACTGACTCAACTGACGTAAGAATATTGTTTTTGTTTACATTTTGAGAACAACAAATACACAATGACAGACGATGATAACAACTGGACACAGACAGAGGGTTTTTACAGGATCCTTCTCCATGCAACAGACTTTGGCATTTTATACAGTTACATTTGGTCAGTGTCTCATGAATAACAGACATGAGGGGAGGGTAATGTGCAGTGTGTGTTAGGGCTGGGATTTAAGCTCAAAAAACCATATTTAAAATGTCATTGTTTTATTAATATTCAAATATATTCAAATATATGCAGTGCATGCAGGTAATCAGATAAACAAGCCACATCTAAACAGGATCATTCATCTCTGATATTGAAGCCAAAAATGAACATTTGCAGCTAATATACACAACAATAATTCCAGTTTAATATTACAATATTAGGGTTTGAATGTTTTATGTTTTTGAATTATGTTTGAATATTTAATATGGTTTTCCCAGCCCTAGTGCATGTGTTGTATATACACGTGTTAAAAACTGAGGTATGTATAATATTTTCATGATTT
Organism: Knipowitschia caucasica; assembly: GCA_964034765.1. Taxonomy (NCBI): domain Eukaryota; kingdom Metazoa; phylum Chordata; class Actinopteri; order Gobiiformes; family Gobiidae; genus Knipowitschia; species Knipowitschia caucasica. The sequence continues at coordinate 196,329 of OZ035840.1, read as the reverse complement.
AAAAATGTAAGAATTGTTTATACGTCAGTAAAGGTCAAGCTGCAATCTCTAAAACTATTAAATCCATGAAACTGGCTTCCGGCCGACACCCAATGGCTTTAAACTGAACCTTTCCGTTTAAGAATTTGTTTCAATTGCTGCATATTGTGAATTTATAAACTTTCCAAAGACAATACAAATGCACGCCCTCTTCCAGGCAGAAAAACACCAATAATCAGACTCTAAAAAGATCCTTTGAGCACGTATCAAAGTAAATCAAACCGGACTAAAGTCACACACACAGTGGTGTTTGTATCTTTCCCAACCTTGAACCACCTTCAGATAAAATTCCACCACTTCTCAACCTGCCAAACTGCATAAAACATTGCACAACATAAACAATTCTTATCACACTTTAAAACCACCTCTGAGCCAAGAACACCGAGGACACGAACACGTCCACGCAGCACATTCCAAACATGATGCATTATTTTTCTCCATTAAACACATGTTCTAGACTGAGTGACAAGGGCCTGCACCTCCCCATGCTGCCACCAGAGGGCGGTGCTTCTATGTATTGTGCTTACATTCATATTTTGTAGTAATTTATGAGGATTCTTTTGTTTTGAAATGGCTCCAGCGGTGTAAAGACATCAGACTCTTACAGAACTGACTCAGAAGTTACGAGTGTTCGTCTCAGATTGTGATGGGAGACAAACTGACGGGGTCTATATCACACTGATGATTTTACTTCACACAATCACCACATTTAAGCCCTAGACTAATGGAAAGTTTTAAAAAGGTGTGAATTCATGACCACAAAAGCTTAGAAATGCAGAAGTAGATATTGGGTATTTCTCATTTCAAAACATGATGGGAGTTTCTGAGTCTTTCTAAAGAACGAGCAGAGAATCCGTTTCATTTCTGTAAATTATTGTTTTTGCTGCACCTGTCTGTCACCAGCTCTCGGAAGATCAAAGCATACATAGATATCTCTTCAGTTCTATTTCTCCAATTTTCAAAGTTGTTTTCTAATTATTCTAATTATTATTTTTAACTCTAATCTTTGCATATGCATTATAATTGCTGCCTTGTTATGTTTTTTAATAATTCATTCTGACCACTGGAAAAACACAAAAATAAAGTATAAAAGAATTATTTCAGAGTTTAAGTTTAAGATTAAGGGATCCTTTACAAGAACACATAGAAGCGGTATCAGACTTTGGGCTTTTCATAATCGGCAAACCGAAATCTGTAACCGGTATGAACCCATGACACAACCAGAACCACAATCTTCGACTTTGTTCCAAACCCAAACGCCTCATTAGCTTCGCCTAAATGTGCATCAACTCAAAACTAAATGTAACCCACGGCAACAGTTTATTGAAGGCAGAGACTGTGCAGGTCTAAACAGCTGTGAATGTTGCGTAACAGAAACAGGATGTACAGTATGTGAGGAACCCATGTTTTAGCACTTTTCACGCTCCCACCGTCAGAGAAAGGCTTCGGGAGAGACATCGGGATCGGATCTGAATTCTGTGCTTTAGACTCACGACACACGCTTCAAAATATATATATACCGCCTCTCTGGCCTCTCTGGCCTCTCTGGCCTCTCTGGCCTCTCTGGCCTCTCTGGCCTCTCTGGCCTCTCTGGCCTCTCTGGCCTCTCTGGCCTCTCTGGCCTCTCTCCCTCTCTGGCCTCTCTGGCCTCTCTCCCTCTCTGGCCTCTCTCCCTCTCTGGCCTCTCTCCCTCTCTGGCCTTTCTCCCTCTCTGGCCTCTCTCCCTCTCTGGCCTCTCTCCCTCTCTGGCCTCTCTCCCTCTCTGGCCTCTCTCCCTCTCTGGCCTCTCTCCCTCTCTGGTCTCTCTCCCTCTCTGGTCTCTCTCCCTCTCTGGTCTCTCTCCCTCTCTGGTCTCTCTCCCTCTCTGGTCTCTCTCCTCTCTGGTCTCTCTCCCTCTCTGGTCTCTCTCCCTCTCTGGTCTCTCTCCCTCTCTGGTCTCTCTCCCTCTCTGGTCTCTCTCCCTCTCTGGTCTCTCTCCCTCTCTGGTCTCTCTCCCTCTCTGGTCTCTCTCCCTCTCTGGTCTCTCTCCCTCTCTGGTCTCTCTCCCTCTCTGGTCTCTCTCCCTCTCTGGTCTCTCTCCCTCTCTGGCCTCTCTCCCTCTCTGGCCTCTCTGGTCTCTCTCCCTCTCTGGTCTCTCTCCCTCTCTGGTCTCTCTCCCTCTCTGGTCTCTCTCCCTCTCTGGTCTCTCTCCCTCTCTGGTCTCTCTCCCTCTCTGGCCTCTCTCCCTCTCTGGCCTCTCTCCCTCTCTGGTCTCTCTCCCTCTCTGGTCTGGCTTAACTACTGTATTTCTCATAATAAATATTCCGAACAGTCCCTCCCCTTAGAATAAGCATCACCAGCATTTCAGTCCAATTTCCTTATTATGAGTTGTATTTTTCTAAACGCAAATCATTCTAATTCTGTGACTAAAGATGCATAAAGGTAAATATACCGAGCTTTTGTGTCACACGGTGAGAAATGTGTGACCGCAGCGAATCAACTGTGAGTAAAGGAGACAGAGGAAAACCAGACTAACATGGCCAAAAGCTGCTCACTCCATTTTACATTATGGGTCGTTTTCAAAGACTAAGATTATTGCGATTGTTTGCAGGTAAAACGGCAAAAAAACTGCAGACGTGGCAACTTTTATTAATGCAAAGTGAAACCGACTCAAACTGAAATCAATTTGAGACGATTCTTGGCAGCCGTGGTGTTTGCGGCTCTCCCACTCAAACCTGTTTGCACCAGCTGTCCTTCCAAGGATCTGGAGGTTTCTCTTTCTGGGTCAGACTTTAAATGGAACCAAACAATACCAAGTAAAAGCTCTGGATTTCAGACGAAACAATGAGGTGCAATAAGACTTGGAATATTTCTGCATTTTCACAGCTGGATGATGAGAGCCATATGATCTTGGATCGATGGCTTCTGCAGTTTAGACAATCCTGGTTTTAGTTTAGTTTTAGTTTTCGAATTCACTTGAATCTACCATCACATAAATACAGAATGCGAAGGTATTATACAAGTGTTTGTATAGTAGCCTTTTGCAGTCACGTGGACAAAGGTAAAACTCATTTCACTTCTGTAATTCATTGTACAATTTTAAACTATGACAGTCTCATTACAGACCATGTGAGATATATCAAGCACTTTTTATTATGATATTGATAAGTATGACTTCTTAAACCCAGATTACCTCAATATTACAATAGTTTCAACACTGACTGTGATTGTAAAATGTGTGTGACTAATGTTACCAATGTCCTTTGTTGATGTCACAATGGAGAAATGTACATAGACTGGGTTGGGTAGTTCACAAAGCATCCACAACCATAGAAATGATAACCCAACCTGTGCATGTAATGAGTCTAAAGCATAAATTAGTTCCACCTTAAAAGTTGAAGAACAGAAATAAATGAAATAATGTTCAGAGTTTCCCCTAAATTGTATCATGTAGACCAGGGGTGTCAAACTGGCCCCAGAAAGGGCCGGTGCTGGAGTCCAGTTTGAACCTGAAGATTTGAGGCAATGGGTGGAAATACAACCTGCAGCCACAGCGGCCGTTTGAGGACCAGTTTGACAGCCCTGATGTAGTCCAAGACCAAGTCCAAGACCCTTTATAGTCTGATCAAGTGACGGGCCTGTCTCGTCTTACGTCATAGTTCTTTGGGTGGTGATAATCATCCATTAGAAGGATCACGTCCCTCCAGGAAACATTCATTAACTCTGATGCTTTGAGTTAATGAGCCTGATCCTGGCAGAGCTCAGAGGCCAAGCAGGGAAGGGCCTGGTTAGTACTGTGATGGGAGACCTCTGGGATCAGCTGACACTTCATGTGTGTGTGTGTGTGTGTGTGTGTGTGTGTGTGTGTGTGTGTGTGTGTGTGTGTGTGTGTGTGTGTGTGTGTGTGTGTGTGTGTGTGTGTGTGTGTGTGTGTGTGTGTTCAGAGGGGTTGATGGCACATCCTGGTTGCCTCTCTGCTGTCAGTGTGCCCCAGGGCAGCTGGGGCTACAGTAGTAGTTTCTCACCTGTGTGTATGCAGTGAATGAATAAGGCCGTGTGAAGGGTCTGAGTGTTCATGTAACTATTTATGCCTTATTTTAATGCCTTGTGTGATTGTTTTATCAAGCACTTTGAGTTGCCGGGCGTATAAAATTTATTGATCCTATTTCCCCTTTATGCTCCCCTTGGACCAAAAAAAGTAAAATAAACACACAAAAATTGTAACAAATGTATATAAAATAGAAACAATAGATGGCCATTTATAGACTGGATTTCAATAGCTAGATATTTTTTATGTCATACTGGTGAAAAAATAAAGTGTAATGATCAAAACACAAGCAAAGCTTTCAGATGTTCATCAAAGCAAAACCAGTGAGAGTTTTACCATTTCCTCATCTGTAGGAAGAGCCAGCAAAGCTACGCCATGGTGAAGGTAAACAGTTTGGCCGCAGTAAAGGAGCCGCTCAGGTGTTTTTCCTCTGGTCATAAAGGAAGGAGAAGTGGGGCATGTAAACATTTCAGATCTGTCTGGAGGAGAACAGCTGCTCTAAAGAAACAAAAGAGCCTGATATTAACAGTATTGGTCCATATCAAAGGGACCAGGGCCTCCAGCTCCAACATGTGTTCAATAACTATCCAATAATCCATAGTGTGTCACGGCTGCTTCTGAAATACACTTTAAACAAAGATGTCAGAGACCTATGGGTTTATTGCTCAAACTGTTAAGAGGCGAAGCCTGATCAGGACCAAAAAGAATGTTAGTTTAATGGTTTTATTGTTTTATAGTGGAATTAGGGATATATCTCCATGATGGGGCCAAACACCATCGTAGATTTGATACATTATTGAGCTGTCAGTGTTGTGCCAGTTCAGCTTGAACTATTTCAAGTTCAGTTCATACATGCTCAAAGTGAACCGTTCAGTTCATACATGCTCAAAGTGAACCGTTCAGTTCATACATGCTCAAAGTGAACCGTTCAGTTCATACATGCTCAAAGTGAACCGTTCAGTTCATACATGCTCAAAGTGAACCGTTCAGTTCATACATGCTCAAAGTGAACCGTTCAGTTCATACATGCTCAAAGTGAACCGTTCAGTTCATACATGCTCAAAGTGAACCGTTCAGTTCATACATGCTCAAAGTGAACCGTTCAGTTCATACATGCTCAAAGTGAACCGTTCAGTTCATACATGCTCAAAGTGAACCGTTCAGTTCAAAGTTCACAATTTTAATTCTGAACTGGTTCAAACTTCAGTTCATTTTACTTTTTTCGTGAGATTTTCAAATAAATACTTTTTTTCACACTACGAGCAGAACTTTCTCTCGTTGCGTTTCAAAAGACAAACAAATTCCAACGTTCAGTGATGTCTGCCGTTCATGACACATAATGTGAACTAATTCACCTTCAAGTTCTTTGTTTAAAAATGTGTAGCGTTCAGTTCAACGTTAAAATGAGCGTGTTCAATGAACGCGTTCTTTTGAACACTGTGAGCTAGGATGTGTCTTAGTTTTTTGCTGAAATGTGGTGTTCCTCTGACTACTCCCACATGGAGATTTGAATAACTCCAAATATGTCTTTTAAACTGCCCATGTACAGGTGTTTTTCATGTTTGTTTTGGCAGTACAGAAGGCCACCCAGACAAAGCAGTATCAACCAAGAAAGTAGTCCTGGTTATCTACAAATATGTATTGCGGATATTTGAGTCATAATTTCTTCCCATTTGCATCGTCCTTGCTAATGTACACAGATTAAACGTTAGAAGAAAACATTCCTGAGGCCTGGACTCCACCGGGCGCGTCTCCGTTGACGCGCGTTGGCTGCTGTCCGTCAGCCGTCCGTAAAACGGACCAGTGGTCAAACCGGCTGCAGCAGCAACTCTGGCTGTGCGTTTATCGGCCTGCTTTGTTTTTGTAGGAGACACGTGTGTGTGTGTGTGTGTGTGTGTGTGTGTGTGTGTGTGTGTGTGTGTGTGTGTGTGTGTGTGTGTGTGTGTGTGTGTGTGTGTGTGTGTGTGTGTGTGTGTGTGTGTGTGTGTGTGTGTGTGTGTGTGTGTGTGTGTGTGTGTGTGTGTGTGTGTGTGTGTGTGTGTGTGTGTACGACTCGGTCAGTGTTTTTAACCCATTTCAGGTTAGACAGAGTTAAACCCAACCTGACAGAGAACCTGACAGAGAACCTACAGAGAACCTGACAGAGAACCTGACAGAGAACCTGACAGAGAACTTGACAGAGAACCTGACAGAGAACCTGACAGAGAACCTGACAGAGAACCTGACAGAGAACCTGACAGAGGACCTGACAGAGAACCTACAGAGAACCTGACAGAGAACCTGACAGAGAGCCCCTCTGTGCACGTGCGTGAGAGCCACACACGCGTATTTGGCGCAAAGCATCATGGGAGCTCATCCACTGCACAGAACCGGGAGGACCAGACGATGCCCAAATATAGGCGAGTTTCCCAGAGATCTTTGCGAGTTCCAGGCGAGTTCCGTTAATCTTTCAGCCCGGCACAAAGCGCCACTGAGCAACCATTCATTTGAATACGACGCCAGCTTGGATCGCCGGGGCTTGCAACAGGCAGGTGGCAAACGTGGGGTTTTGGGGGTTTTCCGTTTTACTCGAGTCAATAAGAACTCAGACTGATGTGCACGGACAAGAAGCAGGACGGGGGGATGGGGGTCAACGCATCCCATTGCACTGTAAAAAATACAACTCAAAATTGTTCACCTTACTAAGATTTTTGCATTCACTGACAATAAAATTGCCAGTTGGAACTGCAACTGTCTGTTGTGAGCCACTTGAACTCACTTTCAGAAGTTTCTGATGAAAAATTCATCTTATTTGATATATTAAGTTGATTTTACTTTGAAGTTGTAGTGATCTTCTGAAAGTGAGTTCAAGTGGCTCACAACAGACAGTTCCAACTGGTGATTTTATTGTCAGTGAATGCAAAAATCTGAGTAAGGTGAACAATTTTGAGTTGTCGTTTTTACAGTTCACCGAGCTAGAGTGAGGTCAACTTATCTGCGTTTGCTCATTTAAATATTTGTCATGGCAACTGGCTGCATTCAACATTTTGAACAAACTAATTTGACCAAAAAAATCATTGTATTTATTTTTACCAACCGTAATCGACAGGGCCAAGCCAGAGTACAGTAGCCCTATATATTCCCTGGGTCAGTCTTAGAAACATTAGTATGGGTTACATAGGGTCTTTCTGAAGGGAATTTGCATGTTCTCTGTGTCTGCATAGGTTTCCTCCAGGTGCTCCGGTCTCCCCTACCCAAGTGACCTTGGTCTGTAAAATGCGCTATATAAATAAACATCATGATGGTTTAATGAGGGGGCTAATTTAAACTCAAAATAGTAAGTTTTTGTAGGGGACGGTAATCTGACCTCAAAAAAGTAAGTTTTTACAGACTTGGAATTTCCAGTAACTTGAATTTAAAAACTTAAGCCTGGTTCACACGGCAGGATATTTAGGCCGATTTACCCCTTACGACAATCTTAAGAAACGCTCCGATTTCCGTAACAAAATCTTACAGATTATCCTGCCGTGTGTGGTGTGTTAAGACTGCACTCGTCGCTCGGAAGGACATCGGGACTGCTCCCGATCTCAAATCGGGGATATCCAACATGTTGGATTGTTTTGGCCCGATTTCTTGTCGTGTGTGGTGTCCTCCGAGGACAAGCGAGCGCGTTGCCATGACTACGGCGTGTAGCCAATAAGAAGACGAGGTGACAAGCCGGTGAGGAAACACCGGAAAAAAACCAAAACACAGCAGCATGGCTTTGACCATTGCCTTTTCTTTGGATTACGTGTCTTCTCTGTTAACAACAAACTGCACACTATCGCCACTGCATCCTCTTCGTCCGCCATGACTGTTTACTCTGAAGTCACGCTTGATCTCGAGAGATTTTGTGAGATTTCCGTCTGACCTGGGAATGCTCGGGGGGGCGTGTCGGTTCGTGTGTGATGTTTGTGGCTTGCGTGATCTTGCCGTGTGGCTACGCACCACACACTGCACGACCAAAGTGGTTAGACGCAGGATTTTTAATCTCCCCGTGTGGGGTCTAACACGGAGAAAAATCGGCCGACAATTTTAAAATCGTCTCGTGTGAACCAGGCTTTAGTCGGCAGAACTTGGAAAACTTAGCTGACACAACTTAATAAGTGTAGTTCTTCAAAACGTGAAGAATTAAGTTAATGCCTTCAACTCAAAAATCCTTCGCAGCTGGTTGCTTTGAAATTTTGAGTTGAACTAACTTTTTCTTTTTTACAGTGTCGTTTCTTTCTATCAATCCACTCCAACATATGATTTATGTTTTATGTCGTGTCCATTCCTATTTGGAAACACATGAGAACTACTGGGTTTAAGTTTCCCACAGTATTAAAAAAACTGGATAGATCATTGACTGTATCTTTAAACGATAATTATCCATATACCGGTCTAACCACGTCTCACGATTACAAAGTCAGTTTTATCAACGGCTGCTCAATGTTCGACTGTTATGACCCAGAAACACAGGAAGTCCATAAAACACTGCTTTTATGGTTTGTTCTTATCTGAAAGTAGAAATAACTGCTGCATGTGGCGCGAATGAATAACTCCAGATGTAGATACGGTTTGTGTGTGTGTGTGTGTGTGTAGTGTAGTACATGAGTGTAGTGTGTGTGTGTGTAATATAGTGTAGTACGTGTATGTAGTGTAGTGTAGTTGTGTGTGTGTATAGTGTGTGTAGTGTAGTGTGTGTGTGTAGTATGTGTAATGTTGCGTGTGTACAACATTTCCTTGTTGCGTCACTGGTTACAGAACAGTAGAATGAGGAGCACAAGGAAACAATGACTAACCCTAACTTTGGCATAATAAAGAAGAATCTCTAATAACGTTTCAAATAAACTAATCCTAATCCAATCCAAACTGGACACACACACGGGGAAGTTTAATCCAATCCACTTTATTACATGTGGCATATTTAGAATCAATAATAATACATCAAACTTCTATAGCGCTATTTTGGACACTCAAAGGCGCTTTACACATAAAATAAACATTGAGAAATAAAATTAGGGAAAGGCTGAAACAGGAGGGTTTTGAGAAGAGATTTAAAGTTCTGTAGTGAGTCTGAGTTTCTGATTGGCTGAGGGAGTGAGTTCCGGAGAGTGGGGGCGGCTCGGTTCCCCAAGGTTTCCCCAAGAATTAGAATCACTCTAATTCTGTAAAAGACAGAATGTTCAAGATTGAAAATACAGTTTGTGCATGATATCATTATGTACAATAAGTGTAGTACAGCTCATTTCATTTTTGAATCTTCAAATCCAACGAGGGAGGGGTCTTAAGGTCTTAGAAATATACCGGTGTATAAATGTATTTTGTTCATATCTTTGGGATATTATTCTCTTGTTCTCTGCAGGAGACCAAGCTGCAAAGTTCAATGGAGGAGCCGGTGCTTTGGTCAACGGCTACAAAGGTGACGTAGGACCTGAGAATGCTAACGCTAACACTAACCCTGACGCCCTGACGCTAACCCTGACGCTAACCCTGACGCTAACCCTGACGCTAACCCTGACCCTAACCCTGACGCTAACCCTGACCCCTGACCCCTTAACCCTAACCCTGACGCTAACCCTGACCCTCTACAATGTCGAGTTTTAAAGTTTTAAAGTCGAGTCTTGATTCCAGGCTGATTCCAGGCTGATTCCAGGCTGATTCCAGGCTGATTCCAGGCTGATTCCAGGCTGATTCCAGGCTGATTCCAGGCTGATCCCAGGCTGATCCCAGGCTGATCCCAGGCTGAGCACTCACTTCCAGAGCCTCTTCAGAAGAATGGATCCAATGTATTTTGTGTTTGAATATTTCTGTCCGTTTGCAATCGTTCGCTTGATTCTCCAACTATTGATGTTGTTCTAAGTCTCTGTCTGTCTGCGTCTGTGTCCTCTTCATACTATTACAAATGTGGTCAAAATATTATCGAACTTTTGAAACAATAAATTATGTGATGTTGGACTGTAAAGCTGTTGAGCCAATTTGTATTTTTGTAGAGTGAGTCAAAAACCTCGTGCACAGGAAGTTCCACCACGACCACAACCAGACGTTTAGTACAGACCAGACTGGGGCAAAGTTGTTTTGCTTTTACACAAAGATACACAGATAAAATCTCTGACTTTATACTGTATATTCTAGTGCATGGGTGTCAAAGTCACGAATGAATGATCCTGGCCCCGGGATGATATTTGATGAGACTATTGGATTATTCATTGAATCATTAAATAAAATACACTGTGTTAGGTCTTTGTTCAATCGGTTATATACAATCATCTAAGTATGTTTTAATTAACATTGAACCCTCGGCTTGTAGCAGAAAATGTGTTTTTTGGCCTCAGATGCATTTGACATCGCTGTTCTAGTGCCAGAATCTAAGCAGCTCGAGGGTTTAGGACAAAGTGAAGTAAAGTGACACTCGTGGTTTTCCATTTCCTTGAACCACGAGTCTCGGTCTTTTACCTGCAGAGCTCACATTAAAACTGTGAGATTGTAATCGACTGCATTTTTCAGAAACAACTAATGATTCCAGTTCCTGCTTGTTCCCATCTTGAGGTGCACCCCAAGGCAGCGTGCTCAAACCATATTTATTCCCATATTTTGACTTCCTGAAGCTCACTCTATTGCAGAGGTCAGAGAGAGCTACTCCCTTTTGTCGTCATGATAAAATAACAATATAATAACTACAAACATGGACATGAACAGATGACGTAGTCGAGCATAACCCTTCATTTATACTTAAAATGGATATGTAATGACTCAAAATATAATAATTTACAATAATTTGTTAAACTATAAATGCTTTGGGGAGCTACCCTGGTGAGCTACTGGTTTAATGTCTTATAAGCTAGAAGACCTGTTCTCTAACGCCACACAATATAAAGCCTTCCCTGACTGTGAAAATAAACATGAAACTAAGAGTTGGTTTCCCGTCAGTGGAGCCTGAACGACCACACATCAGATGATTTCTGTGAAGTGGAAGGAGTTGTGGCTTAAGAAGAAAAGCTTAGTCACCATGAAAGATGAAATTATTACAATATTTGTATTTCTTTAATCTTTTATTCAGATGCAGAAGAAGGCCCATATACAGTCCACATGTGTATTTATAGTAGATTGAATTACATCATAACAGAACCAAATCTACAATTACAGCCGGACTCGGCAACTTGTCAAATCACAAAGCAGTCGTCTCGGAGGACTTTACAAAGTTGTCAATTCGCAAAAACAGATCAGAGAATCAAACAGTGCATTAATAACAAACAAATACACTGCAAAAAGGTATGGAAAATAAATCAAAAAATTCTGACTGCAACAAAATTATCTTATTTTAAAAAGATACAAGAAATGTGTCCCTTGGAATGAGGAAATGAAGCAACCGATCTTGAGATGAGACTAAATAGCTTTGTCAGAATTAACCCAGATTAAGGTAAAAACCACTCGATTCAGGCTGTTATTACCACATGTTAAATCCTTTTTATGCAGTGCAGGGACATAGACACATATGCAATAATAACAAAGACATGGCAGCCAATGAGCATGTAGGAACAAAGACATATTTATGAAGTAGAGTCAGACTTGATGGGAACCAAGACAAGTGTGAACGTGCTTTACACTCCCACATTTGAATCCTTTTCCTCAGACTCTGGTTTTGTTGCTCGACACTGAACTTTTGAACACTCCCCACTCCTGCAGCAAAGCCTCTGGAACTGGATGTGCGTTACGGGACTTGAACCACCCCCTCAGCCTCGAACTCATTGGGGAGGGTTTGTAATCTGTGCAGAGGTCTCCGCTGAGGCTGGGAGCACACCTCACCTCCCACTTGACAAAGAGGCGGCCATGTTGGAGATTGCACACGTCCTGTTTTGCTCCCGCTGTGAGAACCCGCTCGCACGCTCCCAACAGGTCGTCGTCCCATTGGTTGTCTGCGTCCCACATTTCAAAGCGAACTCGATTCCCCTGCAGAAGGTTCACGTCCCCCCAGTCAATCACGTGCCCAAAGTGAGGATTGTTGTTGTTGTTGATTTGCTGTGATCTCCAAAGCGTCTGTCCTCTGTAGACTTTCACATATCCGTCTGTGGCCGTGGTTTGGTCTCCCCAAAGACCAGTCGCCCGCTGAACTGTGATGACCACTCGAGCCAAGCCTTTCTCTTTGGGGCAGCAGTCTGGGGTCACAGTCGCGTGGTTGTGACACTGACAAACACAGGGGTCTCGGTGGTTGCTCTTGACTCCGGCAGGACAAGGCGTGCTGCAGTTCTTCCACAGTCCTCGTTCCAGGATGTAGTGGCTGATGGCGGCGCGCAGGCTGAGGCGAGGTGGGGACTTGGCGGGGAGCAGCTCGTGCAGAGGGTGCAGGGAGTAGGAGATAATGTCTGGGTGTTGAGGCAGTGAGTTCAGCCAGTCTTTGTACGCCGAAGGGTCTTTTTCTGCGGAGAAGAGGAGGTCGGGCTCGGTGGTGTGGCCGCCTTTGATCTCTGTGAACCTGGAAATGACAAAAATCACGGTGATTTACGTTTGAACTTTGGACAAATGATGGTGTATGCTTGTCCTACAATCCGAGTCCTAGAACCACAGCTTGTCCATCTATATGTGGGCCTCCCAAAGGTTTCTTGCTTATTTACCACTGTTTATTTTTTTGTTGTTCCTTTTTGATGCAGGACAGTCTAAGGACAGTTATGATCTGGGACATTCATGGACATTTTTTAACATATATGGACAGTGGTTACCCCGCTCTCTACGAACCATTGACTCCTATGTGTTTGTTACTATTTCCTGTGTGCGGCAGTGCATGCAAATCAACATGACTTTAGCATAAAGCTATTTGCTTTATGCTAGTTTTTTTTTATCAACATGTCTCTGAAAGCACAAATAGTGGCAGTGTATATTCATTACTAGTGACTGTTTCACACATGCATTATTACAGTACATACAGCTTTAAGTATGCATAAAAATCCAAACCTGTCATTGAAGGAGCTGGAGAAGGAGTACTTGCTCTCGGACTTCTTAATTTCACTCTTACAATGTTTGGACTCAGCGTGACTGGACACAGATGCACCAGCGCTCACTGAGGCCTCCACCTCCAAACAGGCCTGCACCTCCTCCACACTGAGGCCCTGGAGATTGACCTCACACTCCCGGATACTGGTCACTGACTGCACACTGCCCCCGAGCTGCACCTGAAACACACACAGCAAGGTTTTCTCCAGGTGCTCCAGTTTCTTCTACCACTAAAAATATGTACAATAGGTCTGGCATGTGCCTCCTGCATGGTGAACCCGCTCCCTTCTCTGTGTGAGAGACAAATGTCACAACAATTGCAAAGCGTTTTGTGAGATTGGCTCCTTTACCTTTGTGATATAGTGAGTACCAAACTTGTCAATCATTCCATCAAACTGCTGTTTGCTTTTCGCATTGTAGACTTCGGGGAGTTGTTTTAATGCTTTGCGAAATTCCCGGTGCAACTTTGGGGTGCTGGATATACGGTATCTGAAAGAAGAGATAGAGCAGCGTTATCCACAATATAATATCTTTATTAGTAATCATCAAAGCATTGAAGTTTACCCGTAGAACTTGCAGGACATGCTCTGACTGGAGAAGCTGTATTTGTCGTTTATTGTTTTCTGCATGGAGTAGTCTGCGAGTTTGGACTGAGTTCCAGCCAGCATCAGACTGCCACTTTTTGAACCCACATTGACGTCTAGGTTCCCCTTCCAGTTGTTCTCGATGGCCGAGGTCTTGGAGCTGACTAGACTCTCGCTGGACTTATGCAGGCTGCTGGACACTTTGGCAGAGCACGACTGCTTGGCTCTCCAGTCCACCACCGACAGAGGCAGCTTCTGCTTCTTGTTTTCCATAAATGGGTTCGAACACAAGAGGCAGGTCTTGTCTTTCCGCTTCCACTGATTCATATCGATCACAAAAACTCCTTTCTGTTCCATTTTGGTGATGTCGAAACCTTCGCCACCCAACGTTGTCCCAGGAGCAAAGTCGGCCTCTTGACAATCTTTGGGTTTTCCTTCAGAGCAGGACTGACGGCTGTTGTGAGCGAGCAACAACAGCTGCACGGTGACGAGAAGTCCAAACATGGTTCTACGAGAAGGTGACGCCAACTGGGAAGATGGAAAATAGCCTTACCAAACATCCAATTACACCATAGACCTCTCTGCTTTACCGAGACATATCCTTCGTAAAGCGGTCCTCCTCCTCCCCACATCTGTGGGAGTCGGTGGAGAAGGTCTTGTGGTTGGGCTCGAACCCACAACCTTCAGGCTTAAAGGCCAATACTCTACCAACGTATAGCGGCACGGTGGCTGAGTGGTTAGCACTCTCGCCTCTCAGCAAGAAGGTCCTGGGTTCGAATCCCGGTCGGACCAGGGCCTTTCTGAGTGGAGTTTGCATGTTCTCCCCGTGTCTGCGTAGGTTTCCTCCGGGTACTCCGGTTTCCCCTACCACTAAAAATATGTCCAATAGTTCTAGCATGTGCCTCCTGTACTGGCCCCGCTCCCATCTCTGTGTGGAGTGAGCCAGTGAAAAGGCGGTATATAAATACAGATTACTACTACTACTACTACCAACTCAGCCACAATCTAAATGATCCTTTATTTTAAAAAATGACAAGATTCTCTTCTTACATCTTGGTCTTGCTGAAGTGTAAATATATGTTTTTCTGTCCTAAGCGCGTTATAAAGATACTCCCACGAGCCGTACATAGGCTCATAATAAAGTAATAAAAACGCAGTCTAAAGAAAATGACGCCTGGAGGAATGAATGAGGCGAATGTGTATGGACGGGATGTGCTATTATTGTCTAACACTAAACCGGTCCGTAGCACCAAACGGGTTGGAGATGGCTGTAGTCGATAATAGATCGTATGACAATGCGTGGTCTTGTTCAAAACCCCAAGTTTACCGAAAGTAGCCAGAATGCAATGTAAGACTCAAAAGACCAGGCAAGTTTGGGGTCTGCATGGTCGGATGGTTTTTTCATGATCGTATACTTAAGATATTCATACTAAGATTAATAATTCAGGCTTGAGTCCAGTGAGTTTCTCTGGTCCTGGTCCAATTGAATAAATGGTGCCATTGCAAATGTGAAAGTAGCTCGTGTGTTTGTGGTGACTGAGGTCCATGGTCTCAGATAAGGAACTGTGTTGTGGCTTTGGCTTTGTCTGTAAACTGCAATCTGTATCTATCTATCTTCAGTGGTGTGTCCCGTGTGTTTGGCGTTGGTTGATTAGTTTTGGCGTTGGTTGATTAGTTTTGTATTTGTTACTTATTGGACAAGAAGAATCTCCCAATACAGGAGACACAAACAATATAGTTCTAAAAGTCGCTAAATACACCTCATACAAAGCATTCAAGACCATTTCTTCCACTCACTAACTACACAACATTTTGCACCCACAGCTCTCTCTAAACATTAAATCTTTAGTTCCGCATCTGCATCAAAGACCAGATGAATAGAAGTGAACAGGAAGTGGTACTCACCGTGTCCCTGCTGCCACAGTCTGACTGTGAGTGTCGGAGGCTTCTGTTTTATACTCGCTCACGTTTCACTTCGACACAACGGAAAAAACATCACCTACATGTGTTTGATCGCCTCTGACCCACACGGCTTGCAGGTTCACCTCTTTGGAACCGGTCCCACTGAGATTAGACAGGCTCAGTCTCTGCCTGTCTTAAAGTCACTTCTTAAAACTCTTTTTTCACTTGCTTTTGATAATGTTTGATCTTAGGTAATATTGTTTTATATATGTATTTTTAGTCTAATGTGTTTGTTTTTTGTGTACAGCACTTTGGCTGAACTGTAAAATGTTTTAAAAGTGCTTTATAAATAAAGCTGGTTTGTGTTTCATGTGTTTTTGAACTTTGGGGATTCCATCGTTCAGTGTCACAAAGATACAGTCAACAAATGTTTTTGATATCTTTGAAGATGTGAATACATAGTACATACATACAGTACACACATATATACATACGTACATACACACATATATACATACATACATACACACATATATATATATGTAGGGTAATAATATGTTATTGTAACTTATTGTAGTATAAATTTGGTAGTGTGGATCGGCGGGTCTCCGGATCAGAGGCTCGCCGTTGCACACAAGTGAGGATCTGCTTTTATTTTTAGGGCACCAGCAGAGTTAAACTTCTGCACAGATCCAACTACTTTGCCTCGAGTCAGTCTTATAATCTAATAGGTAGTGAATGCGTATATCGGCCAGTGATATCCGAGACTTAAAAACACGACGCTTAAATGATTGAGTTAAAGTTTAACGTGAATTTATTGACTACAAAAATGAGGATAGAAAATATAACGAAAAGGATTTCTGGTCACATTAAACAGAAGTTGTATACATCTCATTTGAATCACACATCCAACAAAAGAACAGTCTTACTTTGAGCCGTTCGAGGGAGATGGGTGATGAAAAGAAGACGAGGGAGGATGGAGATGGAAGGATGATGATGGAGAATAGTGGAGGCGATGTTCTCCTCCACGTGGTCTCTTTGTCCGGGCAGGCGGGAGATACGAAGCCAGCGATGCAGTCCAACTTTGGGTCCGTGCATATACAACTCATTCCGAACGAGTTGCGTGCGTAGAGTCCAGAGCCAGGAAAGAGGCTGGAGGTGGAATAGTTCATACAATCCGAGCCAGGAAGGAGGTCTGTGTTCGGAGTGGAAGTACAGGCCCGAGATGGTGGCGGGCGTAGGCTGTGTAGGAGACACGTACCAAATAGGATAGTTGCGATAGTGATTTCGGGAAGAACCAAGAGGAAGAATCACTGCATTGTGCGTGTTTATATTGACTTCAAGAGGGGGCGCGTCCGTGACGTCATCCTTGTGCGTCTTCCCTGGACAACCCCCTCACAACAGACAGGTTACAATGGAAACACGCAGGATTAATACAGACGATCATAACACATGTACAAACACACACCGCATTTCATTACTTGACAATGATACACACATGTAGGGCACGGTACAGACTTATTGGGATAATACTGAGTCCGGGGCTGGTCTACACAATGTCCGTGCCGGGTGTGATAGTGTTCAGTGTCCACTGGGGGGCGCCAGAACGCCGTGGGTGAGTCTCAGATTGTGGAATGTCCCGTGAGCGATCGCGGATGAATGATTCCTGATCTCTGTCAGGCAGAAGGGCACACCGATGTTTGTTCTGCTGTTTTATTGCCCCTCTGGGTCTTCTTGCAGTGTCCTGGCAAATGTTTAGCCTTTCATTGAACCCGTAGTTTCTTTGAAGTCTCAGGAGCTCAGGAGGGGCATGTTTACGAAAAGGGGCCGCTATTCACGCCCGACTGGCGCCTGCCCTTTTCCTCACCTTACATATATCTATATATATCGCATCTCGTCCACTTTCGCCTTGTTCCAGTAGCCCACTTTTCATCAAGGTGCTCTGGTTCCCCAGCACCTGACGCAGACCTTGTTTGGCCGGGCGACGGCTGATCCGGCATCTCATTGCTTATTTGTACCTTCATGGTTACCACACCAGACAAGACCCAAGGTGTCGGTTGTGCAAAGAGGCACCTGAGACGATCCAACACATAACTGCAGGGTGCAAGATGCTGGCAGGGAAGGCCTACATGGAACGCCATAACCAAGTGGCTGGCATAGTGTACAGAAACATCTGTGGAGAGTATGGGCTGGAAACCCCAAGGTCTAAGTGGGAAACTCCTCCAAAGGTGGTGGAAAATGAGCGTGCGAAGATCCTGTGGGACTTCCAGATACAGACCGACCGAATGGTAATGGCAAACCAACCTGACATCGTGGTGGTAGACAAAGGGCAGAGGACAGCCGTGGTGGTGGACGTGGCAATTCCAAGCGATGGTAACATCCGGAAAAAAGAACATGAAAAGCTTGAGAAATACCAAGGTCTCAGAGAGGAGCTGGAGAGGGCCTGGAGGGTAAAGGTGACAGTAGTGCCCGTGGTGATCGGTGCACTCGGGGCAGTGACCCCGAAGCTAGATGAGTGGTTACAGCGGATCCCCGGAACAACCTCGGACATCTCGGTCCAGAAATGTGCAGTGCTAGGAACAGCAAAGATACTGCGCAGAACCCTCAAGCTCCCTGGCCTCTGGTAGAGGACCCGAGCTTAGAGAGGGATAACCGCCCGCGGAGGGCCAAAGGTGAGTGGACAATTTTTATATATATATATATATATATATATATATAAATAGCAGACGTTGAGGACAGTTACAAGTATCTCTGTATACCACAGGCAAATGGCAAACTCGAATAGGTGACAAGGAAAGCGGCAACTGCCAAATTCCTCCAGCGAGAAAGGCAGGTCCTAAGAAGCCGGCTCAATGGCAAGAACAAGGCCCGGGCAATTAACAGCTACGCCCTGCCAGTGATCAGACCCTGCAGGAATAATCAGGTGGCCAAAGGAAGAGATTCAGACCACGGATGTTAAAACTCGAAAGCTCCTTACCATGCATGGCGGGTTCCATCCCAAATCCAGCACCCTGAGACTGTACGTAAGCCGTAAAGAAGGAGGCCGAGGACTAGTGAGTGTGAGAGCCACTGTCCAGGACCAAACATCCAAACTCCATAACTACATCATGGAGAAGGCCAAAACGGATGACGTACTCAGTGAATGTCTCAGGCAGTGGCGAGATGAGGAGGTGCTGGAGGAGAGCCCATCATGGGAGAACAAGCCCCTACACGGCATGTACCACCGGAGCATAACAGAAGTGGCTGATCTCAAGAAGTCCTACCAATGGCTAGAAAGGGCTGGCCTACAGGACAGAGGCACTCATCATGGCTGCACAGGAACAGGCACTGAGCACCAGAGCGATAGAGGCCCAGATATACCACACCAGACAAGACCCAAGGTGTCGGTTGTGCAAAGAGGCACCTGAGACGATCCAACACATAACTGCAGGGTGCAAGATGCTGCAGGGAAGGCCTACATGGAACGCCATAACCAAGTGGCTGGCATAGTGTCCAGAAACATCTGTGCAGAGTATGGGCTGGAAACCCCAAGGTCTAAGTGGGAAACTCCTCCAAAGGTGGTGGAGAATGAGAAGATCCTGTGGGACTTCCAGATACAGACCGACCCAATGGTAATGAACCAACCTGACATCGTGGTGGTGGACAAAGGGCAGAGGACAGCCGTGGTGGTGGACAAAGGGCAGAGGACAGCCGTGGTGGTGGACAAAGGGCAGAGGACAGCCGTTGTGGTGGACAAAGGGCAGAGGACAGCCGTGGTGGTGGACAAAGGGCAGAGGACAGCCGTGGTGGTGGACAAAGGGCAGAGGACAGCCGTGGTGGTGGACAAAGGGCAGAGGACAGCCGTGGTGGTGGACAAAGGGCAGAGGACAGCCGTGGTGGTGGACAAAGGGCAGAGGACAGCCGTGGTGGTGGACAAAGGGCAGAGGACAGCCGTGGTGGTGGACAAAGGGCAGAGGACAGCCGTGGTGGTGGACAAAGGGCAGAGGACAGCCGTGGTGGTGGACAAAGGGCAGAGGACAGCCGTGGTGGTGGACAAAGGGCAGAGGACAGCTGTGGTGGTGGACAAAGGGCAGAGGACAGCCGTGGTGGTGGACGTGGCAATTCCAAGCGATGTTAACATCCGGAAAAAAGAACACGAAAAGCTTGAGAAATACCAAGGTCTCAGAGAGGAGCTGGAGAGGGCCTGGAGGGTAAAGGTCACAGTAGTGAGAGGGCCTGGAGGGTAAAGGTCACAGTAGTGCCCGTGGTGATCGGTGCACTCGGGGCAGTGACCCCGAAGCTAGAAGAGGTTACAGCGGATCCCTGGAACAACCTCGGACATCTCGGTCCAGAAATGTGCAGTGCTAGGAACAGCAAAGATACTGCGCAGAACCCTCAAGCTCCCAGGCCTCTGGTAGAGGACCCGAGCTTAGAGAGGGATAACCGCCCACGGATAGAGAGGGATAACCGCCCACAGATAGAGAGGGATAACCGCCCACGGATAGAGAGGGATAACCGCCCACGGATAGAGAGGGATAACCGCCCACAGATAGAGAGGGATAACCGCCCACAGATAGAGAGGGATAACCACCCACAGATAGAGAGGGATAACCACCCACAGATAGAGAGGGATAACCGCCCACAGATAGAGAGGGATAACCGCCCACGGATAGAGAGGGATAACCACCCACAGATAGAGAGGGATAACCACCCACAGATAGAGAGGGATAACCACCCACAGATAGAGAGGGATAACCACCCACAGATAGAGAGGGATAACCACCCACAGATAGAGAGGGATAACCACCCACAGATAGAGAGGGATAACCGCCCACAGATAGAGAGGGATAACCGCCCACGGATAGAGAGGGATAACCACCCACAGATAGAGAGGGATAACCACCCACAGATAGAGAGGGATAACCACCCACAGATAGAGAGGGATAACCACCCACAGATAGAGAGGGATAACCGCCCACAGATAGAGAGGGATAACCGCCCACAGATAGAGAGAGATAACCACCCACAGATAGAGAGAGATAACCACCCACAGATAGAGAGGGATAACCACCCACAGATAGAGAGGGATAACCGCCCACAGATAGAGAGGGATAACCGCCCACAGATAGAGAGGGATAACCACCCACAGATAGAGAGATAACCACCCACAGATAGAGAGGGATAACCACCCACAGATAGAGAGGGATAACCGCCCACAGATAGAGAGGGATAACCGCCCACGGAGGGCCAAAGGTGAGTGGACAATTATATACATACATACATACATACATATACATACGTACATACACATATATATACATATATACATTCACATATACATATATATACATACATACACACACACACACACATATACATACATACATACACATACAGTACCTTGCGAAAGTATTCGGCCCCTTTGAACCTTTCAACATTTCGCTACATTGTTTGCCAGAGCGTTTGTGAACAGCAGTCTTCAGCTCTTTCCACAGATTCTCGATTGGATTCAGGTCTGGACTTTGACTTGGCCATTCTAACACCTGGATACGTCTATTTGTGAACCATTCCATTGTAGATTTGGCTTTATGTTTTGAATCATTGTCCTGTTGGAAGATAAATCTCCGTCCCAGTCTCAGGTCTTTTGCAGACTCCAACAGGTTTTCTTCCAGAATGGTCCTGTATTTGGCTCCATCCATCTTCCCATCAATTTTAGCCATCTTCCCTGTCCCTGCTGAAGAAAAGCAGGCCCAAAGCATGATGCTGCCACCACCATGTTTGACAGTGGGGATGGTGTGTTCAGGGTGATGAGCTGTGTTGCTTTTACGCCAAACATATCGTTTTGCATTGTGTCCAAAAAGTTTGATTTTGGTTTCATCTGACCAGAGCACCTTCTTCCACATGTTTGGTGTGTCTCCCAGGTGGCTTGTGGCAAACTTTAAACCAGACTTTTTATGGATATCTTTGAGAAATGGCTTTCTTTTTGCCACTCTTCCATAAAGGCCAGATTTGTGCAGAGCACGACTGATTGTTGTCCTATGGACAGACTCTCCCACCTCAGCTGTAGTTATCTGCAGTTCATCCAGAGTGATCATGGGCCTCTTGGCTGCATCTTTGATCAGTCTTCTCCTTGTTTGAGATGAAAGTTTGGAGGGACGGCCGGGTCTTGGTAGATTTGCAGTGGTCTGATACTCCTTCCATTTCAATATAATTGCTTGCACAGTGCTCCTTGAGATGTTTAAAGCTTGGGAAATCTTTTTGTATCCAAATCCGGCTTTAAACTTCTCCACAACAGTATCTCGGACCTGCCTGGTGTGTTCCTTTGTCTTCATGGTTCTCTCTGTGCTTTAAACAGAACCCTGAGACTATCAAAGAGCAGGTGCATTTATACAGAGACTTGATTACACACAGGAGCATTCTATTTATCATCATCAGTCATTTAGGACAACATTGGATCATTCAAAGATCCTCACTGAACTTCTGGACTGAGTTTGCTGCACTGAAATAATATTGCACGCCCCCCTTTTCAGTTTTTTTTTTGTTAAAAAAGTTTAAATTCTCCAATAAATTTCATTCCACTTCACGATTGTGTCCCACTTGTTGTTGATTCATGACAAAAAAATATTGTTTTATATCTTTATGTTTGAAGCCTAGTGACGAAATGTTGAAAGGTTCAAGGGGGCCGAATACTTTCGCAAGGCACTGCATATACATACATACATACACACATATATACATACATAAATACATATACACACACACATATATACATACATACATACACAAATACAGTGGGGAAAAAAGTATTTAGTCAGCCTCTAATTGTGCAAGTTCTCCCACTTAAAATAATGACAGAGGTCTGTAATTTTCATCATAGGTTCACTTCAACGGTGAGAAACAGAATGTGGAAAAAAAAATCCAGGAATTCACATCGTAGGATTTTTTAAGAATTTATTTGTAAATTATGGAGGAAAATAAGTATTTGGTCACTTCAAACAAGGAAGATCTGTGGCTCTCACAGACCTGTAACTTCTTCTTTAAGAAGCTCTTCTGTCCTCCACTCGTTACCTGTATTAATGGCAATAAATACAAATACAAATACCTGTTTGAACTTGTTATCTGTATAAAAGATTGCCCAAATGTAGCCCACAACAATATTTCAACCACTGATAATCTCCCTCGATCTGGGGCTCCACACAAGATCTCATCCCGTGGGGTCACAATGATCATGAGAATGGTGATCAAAAATCCCAGAACCACACGGGGGGACCTGGTGAATGACCTGCAGAGAGCTGGGACCAAAGTAACAAAGGTTACCATCAGTAACACACTACGACGACAGGGAATCAAATCCTGCAGTGCCAGACGTGTCCCCTGCTGAAGCCAGTGCATGTCCAGGCCCGTCTGAAGTTTGCCAGAGAGCACATGGATGATACAGCAGAAGATTGGGAGAATATCATGTGGTCAGATGAAACCAAAGTACAACTGTTTGGTATAAACTCAACTCGTCGTGTTCGGAGGAAGAAGAATACTGAGTTACATCCCAAGAACACCATACCTACTGTGAAGCATGGGGGTGGAAACGTCATGACGTCACTGATCTGTGTTAAGGAAAGAATGAATGGGGCCATGCATCGTGAGATTTTGAGCCAAAACCTCCTTCCATTGACTTGAATTTGTATTATTGACCAAATACTTATTTTCCACCATAATTTACAAATAAATTCTTTAAAAATCCTACCATGTGAATTCCTGGATTTTTTTTTCTCATTCTGTCTCTCACAGTTGAAGTGAACCTATGATGAAAATTACAGACCTCTGTCATTATTTTAAGTGGGAGAACTTTCACAATCGGTGGCTGACTAAATACTTTTTTGCCCCACTGTATATACATACATACAGTACAGACCAAAAGTTTGGACACACCTTCTCATTTAGAGAGTTTTTTATTTTCATGGTAGATTGACACTGAAGGCATCAAAACTATGAATGAACTCATGTGGAATTATACTCAACAGAAATATAAACGCAACACTTTTGTTTTTGCTCCAATTTCCATGAGATGGACTTAAAGATGTAAAATTCATTTCAGATACACATTATTGCCATTTCTTTCAAACAAAATTCACAAATCTGTCTAAATGTGTGATAGTGAGCACTTATGCTTTGCTGATAAAATCCATCCCACCTCACAGGCCACATCAAGATCTGACATCATGATGAGTGCACAGCCTCAGACTGACCACAATAAAACTCTGGGGACTCAGAACCAGTCAGTATCTGGGTCTGGAGACTCAGAACCAGTCAGTATCTGGGCCTGCGGACTCAGAACCAGTCAGTATCTGGGTCTGGAGACTCAGAACCAGTCAGTATCTGGGTCTGCGGACTCAGAACCAGTCAGTATCTGGGTCTGGAGACTCAGAACCAGTCAGTATCTGGGTCTGGAGACTCAGAACCAGTCAGTATCTGGGTCTGGAGACTCAGAACCAGTCAGTATCTGGGTCTGGAGACTCAGAACCAGTCAGTATCTGGGTCTGGAGACTCAGAACCAGTCAGTATCTATGTCTGGGGACTCAGAACCAGTCAGTATCTATGTCTGGAGACTCAGAACCAGTCAGTATCTGTGTCTGGAGACTCAGAACCAGTCAGTATCTATGTCTGGGGACTCAGAACTAGTCAGTATCTGGGTCTGGAGACTCAGAACCAGTCAGTATCTATGTCTGGGGACTCAGAACCAGTCAGTATCTATGTCTGGGGACTCAGAACTAGTCAGTATCTATGTCTGGGGACTCAGAACCAGTCAGTATCTGTGTCTGGGGACTCAGAACCAGTCAGTATCTGGTGTGACCTCATACAGTGCAACACATCTTCTTACATAGAGTTGATCAGATTGTCAATTGTGGCCTGTGGAATTTTGGCCCGCTCCTCTTCAATGACTGTGCTGCTGGATATCAGTGGGAACTGGTGCAGGCTGTCGTATACGCCGCTCAAGCACATCCCAAACATGCTCAATGTGACATGTGCGGTGAGTATGTGAATATACCATAACCACACCACCATGGACCATACCATCCACACCACCATGGACCATACCATCACCACACCACCATGGACCATACCATCCACACCACCATGGACCATACCATCACCACACCACCATGGACCATACCATCCACACCACCATGGACCATACCATCCACACCACCATGGACCAAACCATCCACACCACCATGGACCAAACCATCCACACCACCATGGACCAAACCATCCACACCACCATGGACCATACCATCACCACACCACCATGGACCATACCATCCACACCACCATGGACCATACCATCCACACCACCATGGACCATACCATCACCACACCACCATGGACCATACCATCACCACACCACCATGGACCATACCATCACACACCACCATGGACCATACCATCCACACCACCATGGACCAAACCATCCACACCACCATGGACCAAACCATCCACACCACCATGGACCATCCATCCACACCACCATGGACCATACCATCACCACACCACCATGGACCATACCATCCACACCACCATGGACCATACCATCCACACCACCATGGACCATACCATCACCACACCACCATGGACCATACCATCCACACCACCATGGACCATACCATCCACACCACCATGGACCAAACCATCCACACCACCATGGACCAAACCATCCACACCACCATGGACCATACCATCCACACCACCATGGACCATACCATCACCACACCACCATGGACCATACCATCCACACCACCATGGACCATACCATCCACACCACCATGGACCAAACCATCCACACCACCATGGACCAAACCATCCACACCACCATGGACCATACCATCCACACCACCATGGACCATACCATCACCACACCACCATGGACCATACCATCACCACACCACCATGGACCATACCATCCACACCACCATGGACCATACCATCCACACCACCATGGACCATACCATCCACAACACTGACACCAGTAAAGCGCTCACGCGTCGCCATCTGCCCTGAACACTGCAAACCCAGATTCATCCGTGAAGAGAACACCTCCAATGTGTCAGACGCCACGAGTCAGGTCCAGACCCGATGAGGACGAGCTGGAGTCAGGTCCAGACCCGATGAGGACGAGCTGGAGTCAGGTCCAGACCCGATGAGGACGAGCTGGAGTCAGGTCCAGACCCGATGAGGACGAGCTGGAGTCAGGTCCAGACCCGATGAGGACGAGCTGGAGTTTCCCTGAGACAGTCTCAGACATTTTGTGAAGTGTTTGGTGCAAACCAATAGTTTCAGCAGCTGTCAGGGTCTCAGACGATCCTGGAGGCGAACCTGCTGGATGTGGAGGTCCTGGGCTGGATGTGGAGGTCCTGGGCTGGATGTGGAGGTCCTGGGCTGGATGTGGAGGTCCTGGGCTGGATGTGGAGGTCCTGGGCTGGATGTGGAGGTCCTGGGCTGGATGTGGAGGTCCTGGACTGGATTTGGAGGTCCTGGGCTGGATGTGGGGGTCCTGGGCTGGATGTGGAGGTCCTGGGCTGGATGTGGAGGTCCTGGACTGGATGTGGAGGTCCTGGACTGGATGTGGAGGTCCTGGGCTGGATGTGGAGGTCCTGGGCTGGATGTGGAGCTCCTGCTTCTGACTGCTTGCTATCTCCTGTTTTTTGTCTTTTTCCTGGAGTTTTGCCACAGACAACTTTAAGCAACTTTTAGCAAGAATGGAAATGATTAATTGGTCCCTCAACGCAATTGATTCTATCTTTTCAACACGTAAGCGTGGGTCTGGAGAGCCCGTGTGCCCGGACGGGACTTCACCAGCGGGGTATACGCTTGACAGCTGGAACAAGTTTCAGCCCCTCTGTCTGTCGACCCTGTCTATTGAAGATTCGGAAGACGTATATATCTTTGGCATTTTGGTGGTGGGAATCCTCCTGTTTGGGTTTGGAGCGGTTCTCTTCTACCACAAATTCGGAGGCATGGCAGTTCGCAAGATTCACGACCTGCTGGCCGACAAAATTGATGGGATGTACAAGGAGCTTAACCGAGTCGTGGTTGAGAGTGCCGTGTCTGGACAACGGAGAGTGGTGTTGGTGGAACAGTTGATCAGAGATCTCGCAGCTCGTTCACTCGATGGGCATAAAACTCTGGAATTGAGATTGAATGACATTGTTTGTCAGGCTTGAACTCTCTGACCCGGCTTGGATTTGCCCCTGTGTACGGAGGTCTGAGGGCGCCGCAATTCGGTTTAATTGGATTTAATAGAATATCTGCCTGTTTTTGACTGCGACATTGCATATAATATTGTCCCTCTTCACAGGCGATGTGTTTTTCTCCAGCTGTGTCTTCTCTCCACTCTTATCTCACATTCCTCGGCCAAGGCCATAATAACAAGTCCGGACTATCTACAACAACTCACACTATTCAGTCTTCAGTCTCCAGCTCGGATCCCTCACCCCCGCCTCCCTCTACCTATCCATCTTGCTCCCTCCCTCCCCTCCACTCCTCATTGTGTTTCCGACTCACCCCCTCCCTGACCCTGCCCCCCTCTGACAGCCACATTGGGCCGGCAGTCGGAGGGCTCATCCCGAGAAAAAAATCCGTGCTTTATTCAAAGCACAATGTGTCTATCCAACTGTCTGTGTAATCTGTATGTTATTGCTCTCTGCTGTTTATTCTACTGTTTGTCGCATGGCGCCGGAAAGATGGCGCCGTGGCAAGAGCTCTGGTGTGTGTCGTCTTCTCTGTCTGGCGCACACCGGGGTAGTCTTGCACAGTTTTCCAATGTGGTTTTACTGCAAATGGCAAATAAATGAATCTGAATCTGAATCTGGGCTGGATGTGGAGGTCCTGGGCTGGATGTGGAGGTCCTGGGCTGGATGTGGAGGTCCTGGGCTGGATGTGGAGGTCCTGGGCTGGATGTGGAGGTCCTGGGCTGGATGTGGAGGTCCTGGGCTGGATGTGGAGGTCCTGGGCTGGATGTGGAGGTCCTGGACTGGATGTGGAGGTCCTGGGCTGGATGTGGAGGTCCTGGGCTGGATTTGGAGGTCCTGGGCTGGATGTGGAGGTCCTGGGCTGGATGTGGAGGTCCTGGGCTGGATGTGGAGGTCCTGGGCTGGATGTGGAGGTCCTGGGCTGGATGTGGAGGTCCTGGGCTGGATGTGGAGGTCCTGGGCTGGATGTGGAGGTCCTGGGCTGGATGTGGAGGTCCTGGGCTGACATTCTGCTGTCAGCGCTCCCTCAGAGCTGTGGCGTCTGTGGCACTTTGCTGAGACAGATCTGCACATTTCAGAGTTTTATTGTGGACAGTCTAATCATGATGTCGGATCAGAGTCTTGATGTGGCACACCGGTGAGGTGGATTATCTCAGCAAAGCAGAAGTGCTCACTATCACATATTTAGACAGATTTGTGAACAATGTTTGAGAGAAATGGTAATATTGTGTATCTGAAATGAATTTTAGATTTTTGAGTCCATCTCATGGAAAATTCCTCCTTCCTCAGTTGGAAAAGCAAACTGGACCAGAACCAGTCCAGGACCACATAACATAATAGAAAACAATACATATAGAAACAGAACAAGTCCTAATGTCATGGAGACCAAAAATGTACTGTGTTGACTCTTCCAAAACTAAAAGCTTGTCTGGGGCACACTGGGGACTTTTGCCTATGTATTCCAATGTGGTTTTATTGCAGATGGCAAATAAACTGGAGCTGAGTCTGAATTGAATCTGAAAAGCCAGACTTCTAACCTTGTTTTTACAGTAATTCAAGATTTACAATATTTTTTCCACCAATTTCCGAACACCACAACAGCCACTGCTTTGCTAAAATAATAAGTTTTTGAAGAATGCTGCATTCTTTCTTGTTAAGAAAGAATACAACTCATTCATAGGTTAAATATAGAAGTAACTTAATACCGTTTGATGCTTGGGAAGTAGAAATGTCCCTCTTTCAAAATAAAATAACAATGTAAATGTTATTTATATGTTCTTTCAATTCAAAATAATTGCACATATTGTTTTAAAATCATGTGACTTGCTGTATGTGTAAATGCGTGTAATACTTTGGAAACTGGTCTGAGGTTTTGATCGAGACCACCATGAGTCACAGCCGTTAGAAATGACACCCGCCTCTTTCACAGGAACCCGCTCTCCTTGAGGTCAATAAGGTTTTTTTGAAATAACAGTTTAGTGGCTGTAGTTTTCTAACTCTGGAAGGTCTTTAGTTCAATCCCCTGTGTGTGTGTAGTCTGTGTATGATTAGAATGATAATAATTGTGGGTTTTATACAGTGCTTTTTGGACACTCAAAGAAGCTTCATATGGCATTATTCAATCACTCCAAACACAGTGGTGATAAACTACTGTAGGCACAGCTTTATGCTGAAACAGTCTTCTCTGAAAATGTTCAAATCCAGGTTAAAAACAACTGAAGGATTTTATTTTTACTCTTTTTAATGTGATTATGTATTATCTTATTAACTTCTATAGTTTCTGTCTTGTTCAGCACTTTGAGCTCCCTTGTGTGTCATACACATCATGTGTGCGCTGATGATACAGTCCATTTCATCAGAGCTTTATGCCAACACATTCTGCTGCACCAATATACAGCTTTACTCTGGTTATATTTACAGGAAATATGGTCCAGGCCAAGTGTTGGATATCATTATTTCATTCATTTGGATTTAATAAAAATGTGTAATGGAGTGGAGGCTTTAGCCAGGAGGCTGTAGACCCAGGACTGAGACTGTAGACCCAGGACTGAAGCTGTAGACCTAGGACTGAGGCTGTAGACCCAGGACTGAGGCTGTAGACCCAGGACTGAGACTGTAGACCCAGGACTGAGGCCGTAGACCCAGGACTGAGGCTGCAGACCCAGGACTGAGACTGTAGATCCAGGACTGAGACTGTAGATCCAGGACTGAGGCTGTAGACCTAGGACTGAAGCTGTAGACCTAGGACTGAGGCTGTAGACCCAGGACTGAGACTGTAGATCCAGGACTGAGGCTGTAGACCCAGGACTGAGGCTGTAGATCCAGGACTGAGGCTGTACAAACACACTTGCCTAATTGAGAGCTTGGAACTTTTTTAGACAGATGTTTTACTACTATATACGTTTTATTAATGCCATTGTCGCTATTACAACCTTATGTCAATGTCAATGTCAAGTTTATTTATATAGCACATTTTCAACAACAATCGCTGCCCAAAGCGCTGCACAGTATAATACATCAAATACACAAAAAACAACCCACCTTTGCGAATGATTTTATTTATTTCATTTTATTTTGAAGGGCCAGAGCGGAACTACTTCACCGCGCATGCAAATACAGCAGGTCTGGGCGATCCGATGCAGGAGGAGACTTGAGGCCGCTCGGGACTCGCTGCATTCCAGGGAACACAGCCACAACTCACCGGTGTCTTTCACCGGGACTTTCAGCCATGGGATAAACCTGCAAAACCCGCGCCTCCAACCTCACCGTTTCTACCGGACCTGTTCCCGCTCCACCCGGGGATCACGCCAACGCCAAGTGCCCGATGTGGAGCCTCCAACCCGGGGAGAAATCTGTGCAACCAACACATTCACCGCTGCGGCTCCTGCTGCGGCTCCTGCTGCGGCTCCTGCTGCTGCTCCTGCTGCTGCTCCATCCTGTTACGAAAGCAGCTAGCTGGTGATGTGGTTTACGTTGAGGAAACAGCAGAAGAATCATGTTTATTTGTATAGAACATGATTGCTTTAATTGACAGGACAATGCGGGAGACGGGAGCTGCAGCAGAGGAGACGCTCGCATGGGAGATACATTAGATTTTTAAAGACTATTCCACAGTTTAACGCGGTGTTTTGGGGATTATCCACCTCTGCAGACGCCGTGCAAGCGGACAACCTTGAAGAACGAACCCGCTTCCACCACAGCATCCATCCATTCAGAGGTGTTAGGTGCCAACTCTTGCCTGTCTCCGGGTTGAGCAGAGGGGACAGAGGGGACACACATAAACCATGCCGTGTGGGTGTGTTGTGTGTGACTGTCGGCTCTGGTCGGGTCTTGGGGAGTCATGACAGCCGAGAAGCCGACTTTCGAGTATGAGTGGTCGGCTGCGCCTGTGTGATCCCTGGCCCCCTGTCCTCCGCGGAGACCCGGTGCTAGCAACGAGCTAAGTGGCTAGCAGCATCTTTTAAAAAATATCAAATATATTTTTTAAATGAACCACA
Source organism: Knipowitschia caucasica (assembly GCA_964034765.1). Lineage (NCBI taxonomy): Eukaryota > Metazoa > Chordata > Actinopteri > Gobiiformes > Gobiidae > Knipowitschia > Knipowitschia caucasica. Next base: position 165,569 of record OZ035840.1, on the reverse strand, counting down.
AATGGTTTCCCACAAGGTCTTCGTGGCAATAATCCTGCTCAACCTGTACATAGGCGTGCAGTCGATTTTCTATCTGTTTGGAGGAGTCATTATGACGGTCCTCTTTGCCATGGCTTTCCTGAATGGACCGCGGCTGTTGGACTGGGCCAACTCTCCTCCACATCTGCAGTTCAATAAGTACGTCCTGACCGGGTACCGACCCATTTCATCCGTGCAAGACTGCATCAAGAGCCTGTTCTACCTGCACAACGAGCTGGGGAACATCTACACACACGGTGAGTGAGGGGGGGGGCATCTACACACACGGTGAGTGAGGGGGGGGCATCTACACACACGGTGAGTGAGGGGGGAACATCTACACACACGGTGAGTGAGGGGGGGGCATCTACACACACGGTGAGTGAGGGGGGGCATCTACACACACGGTGAGTGAGGGGGGGCATCTACACACACGGTGAGTGAGGGGGGGGGCATCTACACACACGGTGAGTGAGGGGGGGGCAATCTACACACACGGTGAGTGAGGGGGGGGGGCATCTACACACACGGTGAGTGAGGGGGGGCATCTACACACACGGTGAGTGAGGGGGGGGCATCTACACACACGGTGAGTGGGGGGGGGCATCTACACACACGGTGAGTGAGGGGGGGGGCATCTACACACACGGTGAGTGAGGGGGGGGCATCTACACACACGGTGAGTGAGGGGGGGGCATCTACACACACGGTGAGTGAGGGGGGGGCATCTACACACACGGTGAGTGAGGGGGGGGGCATCTACACACACGGTGAGTGAGGGGGGGGCATCTACACACACGGTGAGTGAGGGGGGGGGCATCTACACACACGGTGAGTGAGGGGGGGGCATCTACACACACGGTGAGTGAGGGGGGGGGGCATCTACACACACGGTGAGTGAGGGGGGGGCATCTACACACACGGTGAGTGAGGGGGGGCATCTACACACACGGTGAGTGAGGGGGGGGGCATCTACACACACGGTGAGTGAGGGGGGGGGGGCATCTACACACACGGTGAGTGAGGGGGGGGGCATCTACACACACGGTGAGTGAGGGGGGGGCATCTACACACACGGTGAGTGAGTGGGGGGCATCTACACACACGGGGGGGGGGGGGGGCATCTACACACACGGTGAGTGAGGGGGGGGGCATCTACACACACGGTGAGTGAGGGGGGGGCATCTACACACACGGTGAGTGAGGGGGGGGGGCATCTACACACACGGTGAGTGAGGGGGGGGGGGAACATCTACACACACGGTGAGTGAGGGGGGGGGGGCATCTACACACACGGTGAGTGAGGGGGGGGGCATCTACACACACGGTGAGTGAGGGGGGGGGGGAGGGGGGGGGGGGGGAACATCTACACCACACGGTGAGTGAGGGGGGGGGCATCTACACACACGGTGAGTGAGGGGGGGGGCATCTACACACACGGTGAGTGAGGGGGGGGCATCTACACACACGGTGAGTGAGGGGGGGGGGGCATCTACACACACGGTGAGTGAGGGGGGGGCATCTACACACACGGTGAGTGAGGGGGGGGGCATCTACACACACGGTGAGTGAGGGGGGGGGCATCTACACACACGGTGAGTGAGGGGGGGGGGCATCTACACACACGGTGAGTGAGGGGGGGGGCATCTACACACACGGTGAGTGAGGGGGGGGCATCTACACACACGGTGAGTGAGGGGGGGGGGGCATCTACACACACGGTGAGTGAGGGGGGGGGGGCATCTACACACACGGTGAGGGAGGGGGGGGCATCTACACACACGGTGAGTGAGGGGGGGGGCATCTACACACACGGTGAGTGAGGGGGGGGGCATCTACACACACGGTGAGTGAGGGGGGGGGCATCTACACACACGGTGAGTGAGGGGGGGGGCATCTACACACACGGTGAGTGAGTGAGGGGGGGCATCTACACACACGGTGAGTGAGGGGGGGGGCATCTACACACACGGTGAGTGAGGGGGGGGCATCTACACACACGGTGAGTGAGGGGGGGGCATCTACACACACGGTGAGTGAGGGGGGGGGGCATCTACACACACGGTGAGGAGTGGGGGGGGGGGGGGCATCTACACACACGGTGAGTGAGGGGGGGGCATCTACACACACGGTGAGTGAGGGGGGGGCATCTACACACACGGTGAGTGGAGGGGGGGGGCATCTACACACACGGTGAGTGAGGGGGGGGGGCATCTACACACACGGTGAGTGAGGGGGGGGCATCTACACACACGGTGAGTGAGGGGGGGCATCTACACACACGGTGAGTGAGGGGGGGGCATCTACACACACGGTGAGTGAGGGGGGGGCATCTACACACACGGTGAGTGAGGGGGGGGCATCTACACACACGGTGAGTGAGGGGGGGGCATCTACACACACGGTGAGTGAGGGGGGGGCATCTACACACACGGTGAGTGAGGGGGGGGGGGGCATCTACACACACGGTGAGTGAGGGGGGGGGCATCTACACACACGGTGAGTGAGGGGGGGGGGCATCTACACACACGGTGAGTGAGGGGGGGCATCTACACACACGGTGAGTGAGGGGGGGGGGCATCTACACACACGGTGAGTGAGGGGGGGGGGCATCTACACACACGGTGAGTGAGGGGGGGGCATCTACACACACGGTGAGTGAGGGGGGGGCATCTACACACACGGTGAGTGAGGGGGGGGCATCTACACACACGGTGAGTGAGGGGGGGGCATCTACACACACGGTGAGTGAGGGGGGGGCATCTACACACACGGTGAGTGAGGGGGGGGCATCTACACACACGGTGAGTGAGGGGGGGGCATCTACACACACGTGTGAGTGAGGGGGGGGGCATCTACACACACGGTGAGTGAGGGGGGGGGGCATCTACACACACGGTGAGTGAGTGAGGGGGGGGCATCTACACACACGGTGAGTGAGGGGGGGGGCATCTACACACACGGTGAGTGAGGGGGGGGGGGCATCTACACACACGGTGAGTGAGGGGGGGGCATCTACACACACGGTGAGTGAGGGGGGGGGCATCTACACACACGGTGAGTGAGGGGGGGGCATCTACACACACGGTGAGTGAGTGAGGGGGGGGGCATCTACACACACGGTGAGTGAGGGGGGGGCAATCTACACACACGGTGAGTGAGGAGGGGGGGCATCTACACACACGGTGAGTGAGGGGGGGGGGGCATCTACACACACGGTGAGTGAGGGGGGGGGCATCTACACACACGGTGAGTGAGGGGGGGGCATCTACACACACGGTGAGTGAGGGGGGGGGGGGGCATCTACACACACGGTGAGTGAGGGGGGGGGCATCTACACACACGGTGAGTGAGTGGGGGGGGGGGCATCTACACACACGGTGAGTGAGGGGGGGGCATCTACACACACGGTGAGTGAGGGGGGGGGGGCATCTACACACACGGTGAGTGAGGGGGGGGCATCTACACACACGGTGAGTGAGGGGGGGGCATCTACACACACGGTGAGTGAGGGGGGGGCATCTACACACACGGTGAGTGAGGGGGGGGCATCTACACACACGGTGAGTGAGGGGGGGGGCATCTACACACACGGTGAGTGAGGGGGGGGGCATCTACACACACGGTGAGTGAGGGGGGGGCATCTACACACACGGTGAGTGAGGGGGGGGCATCTACACACACGGTGAGTGAGGGGGGGGGCATCTACACACACGGTGAGTGAGTGAGGGGGGGCATCTACACACACGGTGAGTGAGGGGGGGGGCATCTACACACACGGTGAGTGAGGGGGGGGCATCTACACACACGGTGAGTGAGGGGGGGGGCATCTACACACACGGTGAGTGAGTGAGGGGGGGGGCATCTACACACACGGTGAGTGAGGGGGGGGGCATCTACACACACGGTGAGTGAGGGGGGGGCATCTACACACACGGTGAGTGAGGGGGGGGCATCTACACACACGGTGAGTGAGTGAAGGGGGGGGGCATCTACACACACGGTGAGTGAGGGGGGGGGGGCATCTACACACACGGTGAGTGAGGGGGGGGGCATCTACACACACGGTGAGTGAGTGAGGGGGGGGGCATCTACACACACGGTGAGTGAGTGGGGGGGGGGCATCTACACACACGGTGAGTGAGGGGGGGGGCATCTACACACACGGTGAGTGAGGGGGGGGGGGCATCTACACACACGGTGAGTGAGGGGGGGGGCATCTACACACACGGTGAGTGAGGGGGGGGGCATCTACACACACGGTGAGTGAGGGGGGGGGCATCTACACACACGTGAGTGAGGGGGGGGCATCTACACACACGGTGAGTGAGGGGGGGGCATCTACACACACGGTGAGTGAGGGGGGGGGGGCATCTACACACACGGTGAGTGAGGGGGGGGGGGGCATCTACACACACGGTGAGTGAGGGGGGGGGCATCTACACACACGGTGAGTGAAGGGGGGGGGCATCTACACACACGGTGAGTGAGGGGGGGGGGCATCTACACACACGGTGAGTGAGGGGGGGGGGCATCTACACACACGGTGAGTGAGGGGGGGGGGCATCTACACACACGGTGAGTGAGGGGGGGGGCATCTACACACACGGTGAGTGAGGGGGGGGGCATCTACACACACGGTGAGTGAGTGAGGGGGGGGGGCATCTACACACACGGTGACGTGTGAGTGAGGGGGGGGGCATCTACACACACGTGAGTGAGTGAGGGGGGGGCATCTACACACACGGTGAGTGAGGGGGGGGGGGGTGAGTGAGTGAGGGGGGGAGGGGCAACTACACACACGGTGAGTGAGGGGGGGGGGCATCTACACACACGGTGAGTGAGGGGGGGGGGGGGCATCTACACACACGGTGAGTGAGTGAGGGGGGGGGCATCTACAACACACGGTGAGTGAGTGAGGGGGGGGGGGGGTGGCATCTACACACACGGTGAGTGAGGGGGGGGCATCTACACACACGGTGAGTGAGGGGGGGGCATCTACACACACGGTGAGTGAGGGGGGGGCATTACAACACACGGTGAGTGAGGGGGGGCATCTACACACACGGTGAGTGAGTGAGGGGGGGGGGCATCTACACACACGGTGAGTGAGGGGGGGGGCATCTACACACACGGTGAGTGAGGGGGGGGCATCTACACACACGTGTGAGTGAGGGGGGGGGGCATCTACACACACGGTGAGTGAGGGGGGGGCATCTACACACACGGTGAGGTGAGGGGGGGGGGGCATCTACACACACGGTGAGTGAGGGGGGGGGCATCTACACACACGGTGAGTGAGGGGGGGGGCATCTACACACACGGTGAGTGAGTGAGGGGGGGGGGGCATCTACACACACGGTGAGTGAGGGGGGGGGGGGGGGGGCATCTACACACACGGTGAGTGAGGGGGGGGGGGGGGGGCGGGGGGGCATCTACACACACGGTGAGTGAGGGGGGGGCATCTACACACACGGTGAGTGAGGGGGAGGGGGGGGGGGTGTTGAGGGGTAAAGCCAAGTTTATTTTGTGTAGCACAGTTCAACTCAAAGTGCTGAACAAAACAGACATTACAATCATGGATAATCCCAGTACGTTAAAAGAGTAAAGATAAAACTTTTAACCTGGAGCTGAGGAATTTAACTTTGTTCAGTAAATAATGCATCGTCCCAACAGGTCGCCTGCAGCTTGTTTAAGGTTATATTTCACACTTGTAAGAACCCGTCATGTCTTTATTAGAATTTGAGAGTCACAGTAAAGTTTGGGTTTTGGTTTGATGCACGTATGAACAAAATTCAATTCAATATATTTTTATATAGCACTAAATTAGTACTGGTGTTTTCTCGGAGGACTTTTACAAAGCTGTTGATTCGCCAACACAGATCAGAGAATCAACCCGTTCAAACCATAGACTAAATATTAACAGACGTAGTCAGGCCTATCTGGGCCGTTCTAACTAATGGGCCAAAAATTGGGCTCTCATGGAGTGATTCAAAATGGCCGCGGGGGCTGGAAAATGTGAAAAAAAACGCATCTGCGCATGCTGCACGAGCCTCATTCATTTAAACGAGTGACTTCTAAAGTCCACAGCGACTAAACTAGACTGGTCCAGAACACCCCCCTCAGCATTGACACACATGTGGAACGGAGCTTTGGGCCAAGAGCCACTTTTGGACCATCCTGTAAAGACGTTATCAAGAAGATGCTATATGTTAGCATTGGCTTATTCTTATTCCGGGTCCACCCCCACAGGCCCGGGGTGGTATTGCAGCGTGTCAGCGCGCATCATTTTGGACATTTTTGAGCCGGGACCTGCCCACACTGGTATAAACACAGAACAATACATTTTGAATGCCATCACCAACACTTTATAAAGATAAATAAATGCCCATGCACACCGCCGTCCAAACCCCGCCGTCCAAACCCCGCCGTCCAAACGCCGTCGTCCAAACCCCGCCGTCCAAACGCCGTCGTCCAAACCCCGCCGTCCAAACCCCGTCGTCCAAATCCCGTCGTCCAAACCCCGCCGTCCAAACGCCGTCTCGTCCAAACGCCGTCTCGTCCAAACGCCGTTGTCCAAACGCCGTCGTCCAAACGCCGTCGTCCAAACGCCGTCGTCCAAACGCCGTCGTCCAAACGCCGTCGTCCAAACGCCGTCGTCCAAACGCCGTCGTCCAAACGCCGTCGTCCAAACGCCGTCGTCCAAACCCCGTCGTCCAAACCCCGCCGTCCAAACGCCGTCTCGTCCAAACGCCGTCTCGTCCAAACGCCGTCGTCCAAACGCCGTCGTCCAAACGCCGTCGTCCAAACGTGAACAAAACAGTTGAAGTGAACCTATGATGAAAATTACAGACCTCTGTCTTGTGGGAGAACTTGGGCAATTGGTGGCTGACTAAATACTTTTTTGCCCCACTGTATGCCCTATTTATTGTATTATTGATCAGAACTATCATCTCAGACTTGGTTCTGTTGATACCAGAGTGATTCCATCCTCCTCATTGTTGAAAAAATTGAACTCATTCAAACTCTACAAGGCGTACGCTGCATTGAAAATAGTTTTCACTCAAATTTATGATTGATATTAAGCCACGAAAAGTTTTTCCCAGTGGGGGCGGGTCCCGGCACAAAAGTGTCCAAAATGACGTGCGCTGACACAGATGGGGGTGGACCCGGAATAAGAATGCTAACATATAGCATCTTCTTACCTCTGGAAAACGTCTTTACAGGATGGTCCAAAAGTGTCTCTTGGCCCAAAGCTCCGGTCCACATGTGTGTCAATGCTGAGTGTTCTGGACCAGTCTAGTTTAGTCGCTGTGGACTTTAGAAGTCTCTCGTTTAAATGAATGGAGCTGCTCCGGCTGACGCATGCACAGATCCGTTTTTTCACATTTTTCTTGTGGGCGGGACCACTCGTGGCCATTTTGGATAGCTCCAGTAGAGCACATTTTTTGGCCCATTAGTTAGAACGGCGGAGATAGGCCTGACTCTGTCCGTTAATATTTACAGTCTATGGTTTTTACACCGCCCAAAAATACTTCCTGTCCTACGGTCCCATGCTATGCCCCCTTTTGGTCACGTGGTTGCAACTCAGCAGTACTAAACAAATACTAAATTAATACAATACTAATACAATACTAATACTATACTAATACTAAACTAGCTGTGTGGTCGTTCTGTAGCCGCCGTGTGGTCGTTCTGTAGCCGCCGTGTGGTCGTTCTGTAGCTGCCGTGTGGTCGTTCTGTAGCCGCCGTGTGGTCGTTCTGTAGCCGCCGTGTGGTCGTTCTGTAGCTGCTGTGTGGTCGTTCTGTAGCTGCCGCCGTGTGGTCGTTCTGTAGCCGCCGTGTGGTCGTTCTGTAGCGCCGTGTGGTCGTTCGTAGCCGTGTGGTCGTTCTGTAGCCCGCCGTGTGGTCGTCTGTGCGCCGTGTGGTCGTTCTGTAGCGCTGGTCGTTTGTAGCCGCGTGTGTGTCTGTAGCCGCCGTGTGTGGTCGTTCTGTAGCTGCCGTGTGGTCGTTCTGTAGCCGCCTGTGTGGTCGTTCTGTAGCTGTGCTCTGTGGTGTCGTTCTGCTAGCCGCTGTGGTCGTTCTGTACGCCGTGTGGTCGTTCTGTAGCCGCCGTGTGGTCGTTCTGTAGCCGCCGTGTGGTCGTTCTGTAGCTGCCGTGTGGTCGTTCTGTAGCCGCCGTGTGGTCGTTCTGTAGCTGCCGTGTGGTCGTTCTGTAGCTGCCGTGTGGTCGTTCTGTAGCTGCCGTGTGGTCGTTCTGTAGCCGCCGTGTGGTCGTTCTGTAGCCGCCGTGTGGTCGTTCTGTAGCCGCCGTGTGGTCGTTCTGTAGCTGCCGTGTGGTCGTTCTGTAGCTGCCGTGTGGTCGTTCTGTAGCCGCCGTGTGGTCGTTCTGTAGCTGCCGTGTGGTCGTTCTGTAGCCGCCGTGTGGTCGTTCTGTAGCTGCCGTGTGGTCGTTCTGTAGCCGCCGTGTGGTCGTTCTGTAGCCGCTGTGTGGTCGTTCTGTAGCCGCCGTGTGGTCGTTCTGTAGCCGCCGTGTGGTCGTTCTGTAGCCGCTGTGTGGTCGTTCTGTAGCCGCCGTGTGGTCGTTCTGTAGCCGCTGTGTGGTCGTTCTGTAGCTGCCGTGTGGTCGTTCTGTAGCCGCCGTGTGGTCGTTCTGTAGCCGCTGTGTGGTCGTTCTGTAGCTGCCGTGTGGTCGTTCTGTAGCCGCCGTGTGGTCGTTCTGTAGCCGCCGTGTGGTCGTTCTGTAGCCGCTGTGTGGTCGTTCTGTAGCCGCCGTGTGGTCGTTCTGTAGCCGCCGTGTGGTCGTTCTGTAGCTGCCGTGTGGTCGTTCTGTAGCCGCCGTGTGGTCGTTCTGTAGCCGCCGTGTGGTCGTTCTGTAGCTGCCGTGTGGTCGTTCTGTAGCCGCCGTGTGGTCGTTCTGTAGCCGCCGTGTGGTCGTTCTATAGCTCAGGTCCTGGTCCTGGTCCTGGTCCAGGTCCAGGTCCAGGTCTAGATCCAGGTGACTGAAGAGCAGGAAATGGAGCAGAAACTGAGCGGCGTCCTCCGGGACACGCAGCCTTTTGTTTCTGCTCACCAGAGTTGAAACGAGCAGAGGAGAATCATTATAATTTGATGGTTCTATGATTTAAACCAGGGTGAAATGAAACATAGTTACTCTCGGCTCTAAAACATGTCAGAATGAATTTAATGTTTAATGTTTAAGGCTTTATGGTCATTCTAACAAGGCGTTCACAGGAGTTCTGTGATGTTTCTCTGATCAGCTGTTATCAGAGGCAGCGATATCTTTCTGACAGAATAATGCCTATGAATGATATATGCAGTTAATGTTCTACTTTGTATAGGACTGCGCCTCCTGTACTGGCCCCTCCCATCTCTGTGTGGAGTGACAGACTAATGCCCACTAGTGTAAAGGTCTTTGTGACTGTGGTCTGTGAAAGGCGCTATATCACTTTATGATCAGTGATCATGAATGTCTAGACGCTGGATCTAGGCCCTCGATCACATTCGGTCATGACAAAGTTAGTTACCCCAGCTTTAAAAAGACATTATTTATTACTAATTGTTGTTTTAGAGTTTACAATCAGTGAAATAAAACTAAATGTTTTATAACGTACTATCATTCGTCCATTCACACAAACACACACACAACTCTGCGTTTCTGTGTGTGTGTTTTTGTAGCTGCTTTGATGGTCTTCATTTTGTGAATGGCGCTGGTTCCCGGTGCTCGGGCGATAGCGAAGAGAGCGAAAAGGACATTTGGGTTTTTTGCCGGCGGCGGCGCACAGCTGCAGCCGATAACAGAGGGTCAGGAGCAGGATTTATGAGTCCTGTTCAGATAAACGTTATGGCCCCATTCACACACAACGCTTCACAAACAGAGGGCCAGGGGCAGCGTGGAACCGGGAGTTGGGTTGGGTTTGGTTTTTGGGCAAATTTGACGATAACCAGTTAGTAGTAGTTTATTTATTATGTACATTAGATCTCAGGTCACATGTTTTCAAAGATCATATACATTTTACTATAAGAAGAAAAAAAAAAGGCCTATTAAGAAGAATCCAATTTTTTGCTTTGCCATTGGAAGTAACAGGGATTGACGCTGACAGCTGATTGGCTGAGTGAAGGCGGTCTACGGTAACACATTTTGATGGAACATATTGATGAAGAGATTGTGATTTGGGCTGTAACGAATGAATCAAAGAAAATCAATTACACTGGGTAACAAAAAAATATTTTTTGAAAATAGTCCAGGGTTTTCAGCTGAATTAGACTAATTTTGATGCTCTGAGTCCGAAAATGACCTTGGTTTTGCTCAATCAGGTCAGGATTTTTTGCTACAGAAATATTTTATCTTAATCGATTTTGTGTAAAAAACAAATTTCTGCGGATCATCAGCTGAGAAACCCTTGACGTTTTTTCCGTTTTCCTCAAGAAATAAAAGTCAACGTATCAAAAGTAATTCAGTTTTTATTTACTCCATCAAATTTGATAAGCAGAATTCATAATAACGTAGACGTACATAATCCGTAACACTATGGCTGTATCTCAAAAAGTTGACCTGATAGAGACAAATGCATGTGATATTCAGACTCAGAACACCAACATTAGTCTAAATCAGTTGAGAAACCTCTGACCATTTTTTGGCTGTCAACTTGTGTTATTTATACTATAGTAGTCATATAAATGTAGACTACATATAAATGTAGTCAACTCATTTGGTCTTCTTACTCCTAATCTAATTACTGCTAATAAATTCTCATTTATTGACATTTATTAACATTTATGGGCAGTGTTTTTCTTCTGTTCAAACTGTTTGATTTTCTTTTCTGTTGTTAGTGAATTGACAACTTTTGTATAGTCCTTCCAAGGCTATCGTGATTTAGGGCTAAAAAATACATTACCCTAATAACCCTACATAATAACCCTAACCCTTGAGTATGTTTTTTTAACCTCCTGAGCCGAAGGTTGGTGGTTCGAATCCTGCTCCTCCTGACATAGCTGGTTGGTTTAGGCAGGTTTCAGCTCCCATTGGTGAAGGCTGCTGTGTGTCCTTGGGCAAGACGCTTAACCCGTCTCGCCCCTGTATCTGCGCACACTGGTGTGAATGGGTGATTGGTTTCATTGATGTAAAGCTCAAACGACAAATAAACTCAATCTTGAATCTCCCAAAAAGCTCAGACGCCGCTGTTAAATGTTGTTTTATGTGTACATTCTTTCATCTAGACGCCTTCAGTGACTGTATTCCAACCATTGCCAGGTCGCATAACTCCCGGCGTACAATACACATGTGTTTCTGTTGGGTTGGAACAGTAAAATAAGAGTTTCCGCCCCGTGAAAGAAGCGTGTGTGAAATCCTGGAAGGCTTAGGCTCCGGTCACCTCCAGCTCGACTCCTCTGACTCCATTTTGCTGACGTGTCCTTGGGGCGAGAGATTGAATGTCCCTCTTCATCCTTTGACGCTGCACATTGATGTATGAACACGTGAGAATGTGAAAGTGCTTCTTTGATGTGGAAGAGCTTTGAGGCCGGACAAAGGGAGAGATGGGAAACCGGAAATATCTAGTGCCAAAGGTTTGAGGAAAGGCCGTGTCATTCCATCAGAAAGCAGTGTTTTATTGACTTTAAAGTTACTATCGTGGTCATTATGAACATTATCAACATTTATGGACATTGGTCTCTGCCCCTTATGGACCAATGGCTCTATGTGTGTTGTTATCTTTGCATTTCTGGTGTTTTTCTGTGTTGTGCGTACTCAACGGTTTTGTGAAGTCTGAATATCTACGGTTGTGATTTAGGGCTATACAAAAATACATTGAATTGAATTGATTTAAACTCTGTATTTACTGCTTTCACTTTGTTATCTGAGCTCAATCTGACCTGGGAAACATTTGTAAAAAGCATAGACGTAGAAAGGAGTGACGTCACTTGTAGCTGATTATAGCTTATAACTATAATTATTAGGGCTATCAAAGTTGTCGCGTTAATTTTTTCCATTAATTGCGTTTAAGAAATTAACGCTTTTAACCACTTTGCAACAACCGGCGCGCCGGCGGCCGTTTTTATGTTTTTAAATGTTCTGCTGGCAATAGCAGATGTATTTTGAACACCAAACCCCAAAAGCTGTATATCATTTTAAAGCTTATTTTCTTATCTACATTTATATACAAGTGTAAACTACATCAGACTTTGCATTCAAAAGATATAACACATAATGTGGGCACAAAATAAATCAATTCCGAAATAGTTTTTTACCTTTGGGCTTGTGCTGTACAAATAAATCAGCTCTCCTCCCAGCTTGCAATACATCATTCTCTCTGGAACAGTCCAAAGGAAAATTATATCCACTTGTATTTCCCAAAGTAAAATCCATTCTGCAGAAATAATCCAAAAATGTGCATTTATCTTTAGCGAAAAAAACGAAAAAAAAGAGCACAGATGTTACTCTTTCACTTTTAACGGACTTTTAGCTTTGTTTTTCACCCAAACATCTGGTATCTACGTGTTCCTTAGCTCCTTATCTTTCAAATGAGACTACTCCCGAAAAGCTAGACCAATTTTTGGGTCTGCAATAGCTCCCGCAAGTACCGCTCGTGCTGCTGTTTGCGCATGGAGGACTGATCTTTGTTGTGCTCCCAACTTGTTTGCTTTTACTTCCGGGATTTATGATTGACATGTCCTTGTAGCCAATGAGGAACGCTTTCGAACAAGGGGTGGGACAATGGTGTCCTGTCTTATGTTGTGCCTGGACAATTGTGCGTAATGGAAGCCAAAAGACGATCTCGAAGCTGCAATGAATTTACACTCATAAAAAAATAACTTTGACATTTAAAAAAGAAAAACACACATAGATTAGTAACTTATAAGTACCAATAATAAAAAATATTGTTTTTATGATGATTAAATGTAAGTAAAGATATTTGGCACAATTTGGCACACTTGTGCCAAATTGTGCCAAATGTGCACTACTTGATGAAAAGGAGAAACTGCATAAAAACTATAAAACTTACAAGTCTGAAACTTTAGACAGTTGTTGTCAACAACACAATGAACAGAGGGTTTGAATATTGTGAACTTACAATGAAGTATGCCTTTTTTAGGGCCTTTAGAAATTGAAAATGTTAGGCGAGGCTAAAAAAATTGGGTTTTTTTCCCTAACTTCAAAGGATGCAGAGGAAAATAGGAATGACAAACATTATTTTAGTGTTTTTTTACATAAACTAGAAGGCTCTAGCTTTAAAATGATGCATCACACAAGCATGTGAGATGTAAGATGTGGTTTTAAATAAGCAAAGACATTTGGGTATGCCCAACCATTGTGCACGAGCCAAAATGAGGCGGTTGTTAAGAGGTTAACGCATGTGCCAAGTGACTGGCACCCCGCACGCGCGTGACCGCGGGGCAATTGTTGTGAATGGGAGTCCGCAGCGTTCTGGGGCATCTGCGGTCGCTTTGGACAGCGGTTCTCGCGTCCAGCGGCTGTGAGCTGCTTTCGTGAGCGGCTTTCAACAGCACGGGAGCGCGCAGCCGTAACGTGGCCGTAACGTACCCAGTGCCATAAACACGCACAGGACCACTGTGAGCTCTGATCACGCACAGGACCACTGTGAGCTCTGATCACGCACAGGACCACTGTGAGCTCTGATCACGCACAGGACCACTGTGAGCTCTGATCACGCACAGGACCACTGTGAGCTCTGATCACGCACAGGACCACTGTGAGCTCTGATCACGCACAGGACCACTGTGAGCTCTGATCACGCACAGGACCACTGTGAGCTCTGATCACGCACAGGACCACTGTGAGCTCTGATCACGCACAGGACCACTGTGAGCTCTGATCACGCACAGGCGTGACCAGTGCTCACAATAAAAACAGCGCAGCAAGAAACAGTCAGTCTCCCCCGTGTTTTCTCCCGAAGCGAAAAAAATACGCAAAATTAAAGCTGGGGTACCTACCTTTTCCTTTGCACTACCATTTCATGTTGTTTTTGCCCAAAGTGAAATGTTGTGAGCAAATAAAACAGTTAATGACAGCCATTGGCTGACATGCATTTCAGACTTTTTTCAAATGTCTCTCATCCCTGAAATGATTGTCTTTGGTCCCCAGAAACAAAGAGAGAGCGTCATCTGTCACCTCCAGTCTCTCTCCCTAAAACCTTCAAACAAGGTCAGAAATCTAGGGGTAATACTGGACTCAGACTTACATTTTAATAGCCACATCAAATCAGTAACATCAGCAGCTTTTTACCATCTAAAAAACATTGCCAGGATCAAAAACATAGTGTCTAAAGCAGACCTGGAGATTCTTATCCATGCATTTGTCTCCAGTAGGTTAGACTACTGCAATGGCCTGCTCACAGGTCTGTCCAAACAGGCTGTAAAACAGCTGCAGTACATTCAAAATGCAGCAGCTCGAGTCCTGACTAGAACCAGGAAGTACGACCACATTAGTCCTGACTAGAACCAGGAAGTACGACCACATTAGTCCTGACTAGAACCAGGAAGTACGACCACATTAGTCCTGACTAGAACCAGGAAGTACGACCACATTAGTCCTGACTAGAACCAGGAAGTACGACCATATTAGTCCGGTCCTCAGGTCTCTGCACTGGCTTCCTGTGGCTCAGAGAATAGACTTTAAAACAGCTCTGCTTGTTACAAGTCTCTCCATGGCCTCGCACCAAAATATATTAGTGACATGTTAGTCCCATATGAACCAGCCCGGACTCTGAGGAGCACAGGGACTGGACTCCTGCTGGGACTCTGAGGAGCACAGGGACTGGCCTCCTGCTGGGACTCTGAGGAGCACAGGGACTGGCCTCCTGTTAGTGCCCAGAGTCAGAACTAAACATGGGGAGGCTGCTTTTCAGATTAATGCTGCTAAAATCTGGAACAGTCTTCCTGAAGATGTGAGACAGGCCTCCTCTCTGACAATGTTTAAAACCAAGTTAAAAACGGTGCTGTTTAGCTGTGCATACAACTGAGGGATTTTATATTTTTATCTTTCTTTTTAATGTTCTGTGATTATTTGTTTTGTTCAGCACTTTGAGTTGCCTTGTGTATGAATTGTGCAATACAAATAAACTTGCCTTGCCATGCCTTAACAAACAAGTTTGTAGAGACACAATAATGAAGAGCATCCACAGCCTTTATGAAACGGAAGAAGAGGAGGCTTTAGCAGATGCAGAATATGTCGAGCTGAAAAAAAATAGTGTCTACTACAGAAAGACAGAATGTTAATAATGTTAATCCCATTTTATGTGGATTTATTGTTCTTATAAACAAATACTTTACAAATGTACACTATGTTGTCATTTATCTTTCTAACCCTAACCATTTACAGAAAAATATGGCATCATTTTGCCAATTGTTCGAAATGGGATTAATTATGATTAATTCATTTTTAAGCCGTAATTAGCTCGATTACATTTTTTTATTGTTTGACAGCCCTAATAATTATAGTTTATAACTCAAACATTCTCCGTCACCGGATTTGATTTGATTTATTTCAAGCTTATAAACATGAGTCCATTTTTTAATTTACAGCAATTACATATACATGGTAGAAACAAGGGCTGCACAATATTGGAAATTAGTGCAATATTTGATATGAGTGAGTATTGCGATAACAATATTATTGCAATATTTTTGTCTTTCACCTAAAATTGCAATCTGCATTCAAACGCAAGAGACAAATAACAAACAATAAGCACAACATTAATGACATTCAAATGCATATATTATATTTATATACTTTTTTGTTTGTTTTTTGTTCTTGATCAATGTCTGTTTTGACAAAGTTTTTTCATCGCGGATCTTTATGATGTGCATATTGCGTGCACCAATATCACAATAAAGATATTTTTTTTGATATATCGTGCAGCCCGAATAGAAACATACGTATATGGGCTTGTTCACACTAAAGGGCACAAAAGTGTGACAAAAGGCCAAAAATTAGATTTTAATAATCAGAAGATATTTTATGTTTTTCATGTTTCCAAACACCTCCTCTGTCCATTAGAAGTTGCTAGAACATAACTGTTTTATACATTAGACAAGTTTCCTATAGCGGCCCTGTTTATTTTACCTAACGGATGATTTGACGGAATGAGCTTTGTGGAAGTTTGATGGTATTTTCAGATGTCCACATTTGATTCAGAGATTCTATTTTTTTACACAAAGTAGATGCAAAGTGATACTTTCATATTGTCAACCAATTAAATGTGAAAACAGACCAGATTTTTTTTTTCTCAAGTTCAATTTTTAGAGAAAAGAGGACCGTCCTCATCACGTCCGTTATACATTTTTCAGGGGTCATTTAATTAATTAATTTTTTATTTTTTTACGATTCTTTTTTATATCAAGTGATTTCCTGATGTTGTGTTAACCATGTAAATCTTGTGGGATTTCATCTTCTGCTTTTTCAGACTGAGGACATTTTATCTTCTATGTAACTGGCGTCACAGTAGAATGGTCAAATCAGAGGCTCATTTGGTCGTTTAAAATGTTGCTAAACATTTTTATGTCAATCTTTCCTTTTGATTTTTTTCCACACTATCTCTTCAATCTGTCTGTGTTTGAAATCTTTTTTCCAATCTATGAAAGTAATTTTAGTTTTTAAGTTATAACCTTTTAAAGTCCAGATACTTCAATTGTCACTTTACTGTGAACACACTCGCATACGTTCATACATACATGTAAAGGGAAACTGAGATTAACGGCCAATTCTTGGATAGCAACTACCTAGTAACCAAAGAGCCAATCAGGAGCCAGGCTGGTCTGTCTCCACTCGTCCTGGTCGCTATCTCAAGTAGAATTCTGGGATTAAAGGCACTTGATTGATCAGTTATTTGAGGTCATATCTGGATTTAAGATTAAGAGATCCTTTTTTTGTCCTCTTTTCTACTGTTAAAGAACAGTAGAAAAGAGGTGCCCACAGCACAAGTGAATGTTAATGTTAAATCTTAATATTGTCCATGGCACAACTCTAAGTATAAAGTTGTTCCATGGACAATGTTAAAATTTCACAGGATCAGACATAGATGGAGTTTTTAGATCCAAAATGATTAGTGTGACTCAGTAAAAGTATGTTTAAATTCACCACAAACAACACTTTATGTTAAATCAAGATGGTTTTTATTAAATCCTGTTTCAAATCATCAGCTCCACACCTTCTCTCATCTACATAAAGCTTATATATAAGTCCTTTATTACCAGTACATTTTGATCAGCTAAAATATGGCTTTAAACGTAATCTTCATTATAGGGTTGACTTTATGCTCTGGACCATTATTTTCACATCATTGTTGTCACATGGGTTTTACTACTAGACTACCAACTAGACACGGATCAAGAAAGCAATCCACTGATATTTCTTGCACAAAAATGCCTGCCCCTTTTTACAGAAATACAGAAAAGCTCAGAAGGAGGTAGAACGGTGGCAGTGTTGCAGTGGTCAGAGGAGTCAGAGCAGGAGCAGTGGCTGAGAATAAAAATGACCAAAACATGCAAGGACCACTGTAAAGTACTTTGACGTTATAAATGACAAAGTAAAACTACTGTAATGAGGGTGAAGCTGTGACAAGTACTATTTGCATCTTATTTCCCCTTTAACCAAATACACTCGCCCTGTGTTCCCTTTTCTAATCTTGATTGTGAAATAATATGTTGTTATGAGTAAACCTTTGTTAGACTTCTTCTTTATTATGCTAAAGTTAGATTTTATACTAGCTTCTTTATTATGCTAAAGCTAGATTTTATACTAGCTTCTTTATTATGCTAAAGCTAGATTTTATACTAGCTTCTTTATTATGCTAAAGCTAGATTTTATACTAGCTTCTTTATTATGCTAAAGCTAGATTTTATACTAGCTTCTTTATTATGCTAAAGCTAGATTTTATACTAGCTTCTTTATTGAATATCAGTACAGAGTTATTGTTCATGTATCTTGTGTGCTCCTCATTCCTACTGTTCTGTACCGACGCAACACTGGAATTTCCCCGCTGTGGGCCGAAACAAAGGATTGCTTAATCTTGTGTAATTACAGCACAGATAGGTGAGGTTTTTAAACAAGGCGTCTTTAGAAAGTAGCACAGACTGAACCAGGACAGGACACGTTGGCCCGGGGCAGGTCTGAGCGCACCCTTCCAGGTTTTGGCTTGTTGTTCACCGTTGTGTGGCAACCGGACCAAACGTCCTCCCGCTGCTTTGCATATAAACACAAATGAGCCTCGGTCATGGTCCTATGTCACGACTAAAATGGAAGTGTGTGTCCCTGCCCTGGGAGGAGGGGGGGGGGGTCCCGAAATAGGCCGCAGATCACCTGGCACGAGGCCTGTGGAGAAGATACAGCCTTTTGCATAGATACAGTCGATTATGGTTCAAGCGCTTCTTTATCCCCAAGAGCCAATTTAAGAAGAAAAAATACCTCAAAGAAACGATACAAGGTGCGAGTCGGTCGTTACTACTTTGGTCAGAGCCACCGCCGAGGCGTTTGTGAAAGCCAGAAAGCCACATGAGGCTGACATTTCTGAAATGTCCCCACTGTGGGACGAACAAAGAATCTCTTTACTTAACTTTCACGAGCCGCGGGTTGGTCACCTCTGGTCTAGGTAATGTGGGTGAAGTGTCTTGCCTAAGGACACAACCACAGTTTGGCACTTTACAGCCACAGCCTCCCCACTGTGGTGTTCCCAGAGGTCTCCCATCACAGACTAACCAGACCCTGCCCTGCGCATATCTAGGCCACAGATGCAGGTTCGAGCTATAATCTGTGTGTGTACCACACATTGAGAAGCGCTGCAGTACGTGTCCAGGGGGAGGGTGTGTCGGTGTGAGAACAGCTGAGGTGGTCCATTGACTACTCTTGACTTTGCCTGAGTCTGCACCGGACTCAGCACAGTCTAAGACCATTGAAGCAGGCGTGAAGGAGGAAGGATAGATTTTAGATCAATCCACGCTAACATCTGGAACAAATGTGTAGCTCCGCCCCCTCAGGCTAAAACCTCTGGGTTAGGGTTATCCCTAACATCTGGAACAAATGTGTAGCTCCGCCCCCTCAGGCTAAAACCTCTGGGTTAGGGTTATCCCTAACATCTGGAACAAATGTGTAGCTCCGCCCCCTCAGGCTAAAACCTCTGGGTTAGGGTTATCCCTAACATCTGGAACAAATGTGTAGCTCCGCCCCCTCAGGCTAAAACCTCTGGGTTAGAGTTAACCCTAACATCTGGAACAAACGTGTAGCTCCGCCCCCTCAGGCTAAAACCTCTGGGTTAGGGTTATCCCTAACATCTGGAACAAATGTGTAGCTCCGCCCCCTCAGGCTAAAACCTCTGGGTTAGGGTTAACCCTAACATCTGGAACAAGCGTGTAGCTCCGCCCCCTCAGGCTAAAACCTCTGGGTTAGGGTTAACCCTAACATCTGGAACAAGCGTGTAGCTCCGCCCCCTCAGGCTAAAACCTCTGGGTTAGGGTTAACCCTAACATCTGGAACAAGCGTGTAGCTCCGCCCCCTCAGGCCCAAACCTCCGTCTGCAATACTATGATGTCATCGTACCACTATGACATCAGCTTTTCAAACGAAATTAGTTTTGGACATTTCTAAAGTCATTTTTATTGTAGTGCCAGCTCAATGTGAAAAAGCCAGATCCCATTTCAATTTGGAGAGACGAGAAAACAGGAAGTTTTTGAGTATTTTATTGAAAGGAGGTTTGGCGCCCTAGGTCCCGGTGCGGCCTTCAGATCGGAAAGGCTCCTGCGATGGAGCGCGCACAATCCCCCGGGACCTAGGCACTGGTGGCGGCATTTGGCAGCGGGAAGCAGATTGAAGGCAGATTGAGGCAGATTGGAGGCAGGTTGGAGGCAGGTTGGAGGCAGGGTGAAGAGGAGGAGGAGGGGAGGCGGTGGTTGCAAGGCTTCAGAGGCCGAGAGTGGGAGTTTCTCCGTTTTTATGCGGCTGGCGTAGTCGGTACAGATGATTGGAAGGGGGCGTCTGCTGAGCGATAGGCTGGGGATGCGAGCCGGCCTGGAGGGGCTAAATTTGGTTAACGTCTACCAAATTGAATTTTCGCGGGCTGCATTTCAATTTGGAGAGACGAGAAAACAGGAAGTTTTTGAGTATTTTATTGGGAGGAGGTTTGGCGCCCTAGGTCCCGGTGCGGCCTTCAGATCGGAAAGGCTCCTGCGATGGAGCGCGCACAATCCCCAAAAAGGCTGCGTGTTGATGGAGTTTTCGAAGCCTGGTTTGGAGGGGACAGACGTCGTGACTGCTCTATTCTGTGACCGCTATCGCTAAGCTGTGACCGCTATCGCTATGCTGTGACCGCTATCGCTATGCTGTGACCGCTATCGCTATATGCTGTGACCGCTATCGCTATATGCTGTGACCGCTATCGCTATATGCTGTGACCGCTATCGCTATATGCTGTGACCGCCATCGCTATATGCTGTGACCGCTATCGCTATTGCTATGCTGTGACCGCTATCGCTATATGCTGTGACCGCTATCGCTATATGCTGTGACCGCTATCGCTATATGCTATGACCGCTATCGCTATATGCTGTGACCGCCAGCGCAATGCTGCTAACCATTTTTTGCTATATGCTGTGACCGCTAACCATTTATTGCTATGCTGTGACCGCTATCGCTATATGCTGTGACCGCTATCGCTATATGCTGTGACCGCTATCGCTATATGCTGTGACCGCTATCGCTATATGCTGTGACCGCTATCGCTTTATGCTGTGACCGCTATCTACTGTGATCAATACTTGCGGATACTCGGCTGCTGGCGGCGCCTATCCGGAAGGAGTGAGCTGCGTAGAGATGGGGAGACAGGTTACAAAGCAGCAGTACGGACTTTAGTTGGGCTCTGAACCCGTTGGATGACGTTGGGAGGTGATCGGGGGTGAGAAATAACGGTCCGTTGAGATCTCCTTTCCGAGAGCGGAGGCGAGTGTAATGCATCATGGGTTATCTTTGCGCGCTGGGAACGTGAGCGTTCGCATCACGTTCCGTCAGACGCTGCGGCAGCGGAGAGTGTTTGAGAAGTGCGTGCCGCCACCAGAATCTTATTGCTTCACTTACTTTGCTTCGTATTGCTTTGCTGGGAGCTTACGAGGAAGCCAGTAGACGTTGTGCAGCCAGGATAGCGGACGCGTCTGGCCTGATGTAGGCGGAGAAGCCGAAGAGGACCAGCGCCCCAGCTGTTGGAGAGGTGGGGGAGCCCCAGCGAGGTCGCGCGCGTGGCAGCGCCTATCCTGAAGGAGTGGGCTGTGTAGAGCTGGGGAGACAAATTGCAGAGGAGCAATAGGGATCTTAGCTGAGCTCTGAACCAGGTTGCTGTCATGGGAAGGTTGACTGGAGTGAGAATTAGAGGTCCGTTAAATCTCCTTTTTTCAGCGGAGGCGAGTGTAACGCATCATGGACCTGTAGGGGCAGAGAGATGTGTCCGAGCGAGCTATTATTATGTTGCAGGCGCCTTGGTCTTTGAATGTTGAGATGAAGGTTGAAAGGGTCAGGGGACATTATGTTGGGTGAAAAAGAGCGACCTTTGTGTAATGCTTCCACTACGTCGAGATTATCACGCATGACAGAGATCCTCTTTCTCTGCCACGTGTGATTCCACAGCGCGCAGGCCACGACCACTGGGAATATCTCGTGTAGGGCAGAGGAGATGCTCCGGTGGAAGTAGCGGCCACGCTCGGCAAACCAATGGTCCTGGAAGAATCCCCCAAAACCCACGGAAGGGGCAGCGTCCGTGTAGAAGCGGAGACCTGTAGGGGCAGAGACATATCGGAGAGGGCCATAGATGTTGCAGGCGCCCTTACGCTTAGAATCTTGGGTTGGAGAGTAGATAATCAGGATAGTAGGATGGTCGGGAAAGCCGTGTCTCGGACCGCATGAAGGTTGAGTGAGCAATGGTGAAACGCTTACGCAGAGAAGCCATAGAAGGCGAGCAGGAAGATGCTGCGAGGAGGGCAGACATGTACTTGGAAGAGGAGCCAAAGTTCAGTGCCGCTCAGAGCTGCTGCAGGATGGGCAGCACGATGGGGAGCCTGTGATCAGAAGAGTGAAGAATACAGGTATGGATGCCTTTGATTAGGATTAGCCGAGCCGTAGAGACGGGTGCAGCCTGGGAGCCCGCGGAGCGGCAGCGGCAGGAACAGCAGCAGCGGCACATGTAGTAGCAGGAGCAGCAGGAGCAGCAGGAGCAGGCAGCAGGAGCGGCAGCAGGAGCAGGCAGCAGGAGCGGCAGCAGGAACAGGCATCAGCGGGATCAGGCATCAGTAGGAACGGCAGCAGGGACCGCAGCAGCGGCGGTCAGAGAACCATGCCCATGGTTGTTTAAGAGCCTGAGGAAATAAATCAACCCGAATCCGAAACATTCCCATGCGAAAAACAGATGTCCCCTGGAGCCATCTTGCTGCTTTGGTTATGGCAGATACGCATGAACCATCACTTTTCCACGCGTTCATTAGCTCCAACACCACTTCAAACCCATTGCAGATTCACATTGGGCCCTTTTTCTTTCTGCTGCACTTTCAAATGCAACGACTGCAGTTTAGTTACCCAATTTAATACTAGTGACCTAGCTATTTAAATGCATGGCCCCTCCTTCCTCGCGCAGATAGACGAATTTAATGCTGTAAATATGGCGCCGTGGCAAGAGCTCTGGTGTGTGCCGTCTGGAGCACAATGGGGTAGTCTTGCAGATTTTTTTTTTTTTTTTTTTTCGACGTGGTTTTACTGCGAGTGGCAGAACATGAATCTGAATTAATGCGCATTGCGCCTCTTGTATCCCCAGACAATAGAGATTGATGCCATTTAATATGCATTGCCCCTCAGTTAGCTCAAACACGAGTGAAAACGGAGCCTGCAGACCAAGCACGGGGCGAAAAAACTGACGCCTGCAGTCCAGTGCGCGGGGCAAAAACCAATCGCCTGCAGCCCAAAACTCCGGGATTAATCCGTCCGCGGTCGGCACACTCACTGTACTCACATGCCAGGAGACTTGGGAAAAGCAACGGGACAATGCGGCACCGCCAATAGAGGCAGGCAGGCCTGTCGCAAGGGGGGTGCGAGGCCCTGTGCGAACTTGAAACGTGAGGCCCTGCCCTGACACCTTTTTCCCAGATCTCAGGAAAGTTTTTCATGTTATAATATTTGACATGAATTCAGCACCGCCTCGCGCTGTGCGTGAAGAGATCAGCACGCGCGCAGACGTGTGTCCTCGCTCCAATGCAGCGTCGCACTGGAGCGAGGACCCACGCACCCACACACAAACTGTTACCGCGCTTGGCATTGGTATATTGGTCGCGGTCTTTTTAGCTGACATGGCTCTTTCGTCCTGTGGCAAAATGGCAGCAACTCAAAAGATTGAACCAAAAGGAGTCTTCTTCTTTTTCTAATTGTTAGATTACGGCAAAATGCGCCAAAATGGCTATGAGGCGGAGTCAATATTTGTTATTTTTTTCCTCATCAAATAACGTTTTTGCCATGCCTCCACACTCACAACATACGCTCCTTCTCCTGCTCCTTCTCCTCCACACACTCTGACCACATTTTTATGCCCAAAATCCACTGCACTCACAGTAGCATGAACGTTGGACATACAGTGTTTGCTAATGCTTTTATAATATGTTTTTGATGTGGATATTCGGGCTCAACATTGACAATAACAGCGCTCACACACCTGTCTCGCAGCTCCTCCTCTTCCTCCTCTGGTCACACTCCTCTCTCCTCCTCCTCACACGGAAGACGCGAGTATCCATCTCTCCGTACACTGGGCTCATTCCCGTTACTTTCTTCACTCAGACACTGCTAAAGTTATCTGACAGCTCCGTAAAGTTTTTTTTTCGGAGGACCCGCTGCGTACATAGCTGCCCTCGCGCCTGCCTGTTTACAAATTGCTTTTGGTGAAAATTTGACTTCACTTGTAATAATGTACTTTTGAACAAAAGAAATCAGAGGTCCAGAGAAAGGGGATTAGGGGTCCGAATTTGGAGCGCAGTCCGCCCTTTGGGGACTCTTGAACTAGTATATTTATTTAATAAAAAAATAAAAAAAGGAAGGATTGCGAGGCCCTGTGTGGTGCGAGGCCCTGTGCGACGGCACAGGTCGCACAGCCCTTCCGACGGGCCTGGAGGCAGGGACACGCACGGCACCGCCAGACCTTCTGCGCGCGGCAGCAGACCACGAGGAACGAGCAGCACAGAAACCGCGGAGGGCCCCGCGGAGCAGCCCGCAGAAAGAGCCCGCAGTGGAGGAGAGCAGTGGAGATATGCGAACCACAGCAGGTGCAGGGACGCGGAGGAGGAGCAGACCACAAGCAGCCAGACTGAGGACGCCAGGGTCGCGCCGAGTAGCGTGAGTAGACGAAAACGATTCCTCCAGACGATTCTCTGCAAGGCTTCGAGGGCTTGCGAGGCTTCAGTGGCCGAGAGTGGGAGTTTCTCCGCTTTTATGCGGCTGGCGTAGTCGGTACAGATGATTGGAAGGGGGCGTCTGCTGAGCGATAGGCTGGGGATGACAGCCGGCCTGGAGGGGGTAATTTTGGTTAACGTCTACCAAATTGAATTTTCGCTGGCTGCATTACACCTCTGAAACTAAGCAGGGCAGGACCCGGTTAGTGCTGTGATGGGAGACCTCTCGAAAGGGGCCAC
This sequence comes from Knipowitschia caucasica, assembly GCA_964034765.1. Classification (NCBI taxonomy): domain Eukaryota; kingdom Metazoa; phylum Chordata; class Actinopteri; order Gobiiformes; family Gobiidae; genus Knipowitschia; species Knipowitschia caucasica. Next base: position 140,891 of record OZ035840.1, on the reverse strand, counting down.
AGTGGGGCGGCTGGGGCTTACTGAGTCTGGTGTGTGTGTGAATGGTTGGTGGTGGTGGGGGGGCGGATGGCACAGACTGGTTGCCTCGCTTCTGTTAGTGTGCCCCAGGGCAGTTGTGGCGACAGTTTGTGAAGCATATTTGAATGTCCAAAAAAGCAGTTTATAAAACTGATTTATTATTTAAGCAAAATTATGTTTTTATAATCACTTGGCTCTGTTTGTGACGTGATTGTGGCAAACCACCGGCATCTCTGGCCACGCCCCCGACCCAGAAATGGATTAAGGGATAGAAAATGGATGGAAAACAAAACTCCAAACTCCTCCCTCTAGTGGGAGCACAGGGAGCTTTTTTTGTCCTTGACACCTCTGTCACATATAAGTAATTGGTCTCATTATAATTTTTCTTGACAAAAAGTAATGCATAATAAGTATCAGCAAATAAGTTATAAATGCTGGTATTCCAACAATGTAAACTATAGTCAGACTAAAATCTTACATCCTGTATATAATATTAACAGAGCGTGCAATAGTGGGAGGTGGGAAAGCTAAATTTATCAGAAGCTGTACTTGAATAATTTAGAAGGAAAAAAGTGGCTGCATTTCTGAAAAGGAGGGTTTGTAAAGCCTCAGTACGCAACGTTAACCAAAAAAAAGAGATTTTAATGTTTATTTTTAGGCAAGGCCACTCAAAGTGCTTTACAAAACAAGATTAAAATCATAAATAATCACAGTACATTAAAAAGTACAATACCTAAGTTATAGCAGTTTAACAGAACTGTTTTTAACCTGGATTTGAACATTCTCAGAGAAGACTGTCTCACATTTTCAGGAAGATTTTAGCATGAATCTGAAATGCTGCCTCCTCCTGTTTAGTCCTGACTCTGAGTCCCAGCAGGAGTCCAGTCCCTGTGCTCCTCAGAGTCCCAGCAGGAGTCCAGTCCCTGTGCTCCTCAGAGTCCCAGCAGGAGGCCAGTCCCTGTGCTCCTCAGAGTCCCAGCAGGAGACCAGTCCCTGTGCTCCTCAGAGTCCCAGCAGGAGTCCAGTCCCTGTGCTCCTCAGAGTCCCAGCAGGAGTCCAGTCCCTGTGCTCCTCAGAGTCCCAGCAGGAGGCCAGTCCCTGTGCTCCTCAGAGTCCCAGCAGGAGTCCAGTCCCTGTGCTCCTCAGAGTCCCAGCAGGAGTCCAGTCCCTGTGCTCCTCAGAGTCCCAGCAGGAGTCCAGTCCCTGTGCTCCTCAGAGTCCCAGCAGGAGTCCAGTCCCTGTGCTCCTCAGAGTCCCAGCAGGAGGCCAGTCCCTGTGCTCCTCAGAGTCCCAGCAGGAGGCCAGTCCCTGTGCTCCTCAGAGTCCCAGCAGGAGGCCAGTCCCTGTGCTCCTCAGAGTCCCAGCAGGAGTCCAGTCCCTGTGCTCCTCAGAGTCCCAGCAGGAGGCCAGTCCCTGTGCTCCTCAGAGTCCCAGCAGGAGGCCAGTCCCTGTGCTCCTCAGAGTCCCAGCAGGAGTCCAGTCCCTGTGCTCCTCAGAGTCCCAGCAGGAGTCCAGTCCCTGTGCTCCTCAGAGTCCCAGCAGGAGGCCAGTCCCTGTGCTCCTCAGAGTCCCAGCAGGAGTCCAGTCCCTGTGCTCCTCAGTGCATCTGAACTAAAGCTGGGGTTGTTATGGAGTTTTCTTTTGAATCGGTTTGACTTTGTTTCCTGTTCTGTTGATCGTCTGCCTCGCCCTAAAGTTCATCTGTGTCTCAATCTCTGGGAATTTGGAAAGATCAATCAATCAATCAATCAATCAATTTATTTGAGCAGGTCATACAAAACAAAAAACAATCCAATAGGAAAACATTTCAAGAAAAAGACACAGCTCAAAGGGAGTAAGCCGAAGTAAAATACTTGTGTGAGCTTACCCCAATTACATTTTCATATCGTTTTTCAATTAATGGGAATGGGAAAAATCAATAATAATAATACTGATAATAATAATAGATATTTATGGGGGTGAAGTTGCGTACTCCTGCTTTAATTCACCATTGGTTATATTTACTGCACAATAGAAGGTTTACAATGGACTCACATCACTTTCAAGTTGATGGATTTGTGTTTAATTGAAAAGGGAACCCTCGCTGTCCTTAGACCACGGAGAGAATCCAGATTAAACATGATCCTTTTGTTCAATGAAAGTCCGTCAGTCTGGCCGTTTATTCAGACACTGAATCCTGTCAATTATTCAGACTCTAAGTCCACTGAGCGCTGACCCGGCTCATTCAGAACCACAGGCTGTAATAGAGAGGGACAGTGCTAACCTGCTAGCTCCATGAAGACCAATAGGGAAGTGCCCGTGGACAAAGCTCCGACTCGTTCTGGCTCTAGTCTCTACTCAGCACTTTTTATTCATACACAGCTGAATCAATGAGCTCAAGTTTTTCATTAAATTACGGATTATAATACAACTTGTTTGTAGTAATACACATTTTTATGAAATCATTAGATGAAAAAATCGGGTATAGCTTCTTTAAGGGGTAGAAAGTGGATGGATGAAAACAAACAAACAATTTTCACTCATTGTTAGTAGTTGTGTGGATCCATTTATTGTTATATGATTTGTGCTATAGCCTGATGGTCCATGTCCTCTGACCTCTGACCTGCAGGGATCCCGCTGGTCTGTTTCCTGGTGCTGCTGCCTCTGAACATCCCCTGGTCCCAAATTGGGGTGACGTGGCTGGGCGTGGTCCACTTCCTGGCCTGTCTGTCTCCTCAGCTGGGCTCCGTCCTCTACCACCTCTTCATGAACCACGAGGGCGGCGAGCCGGTCTACCACACCCTGCTCAAGGTGGACGTCTGCGGGATCTGCATGATCAACACGCTGGGTGAGAGCCGTGTGTGTGTCAAAGGTTTAAACATTCAGTGTAACAATTACAAAACTGAGTACACATTTCTCAGTATAATTCTAGATTCATTCAAACATATATTTGTTTTAAATACTATAATAATAAAATGATGTTTGTTGGGCTCAAAGTACTGAACACAACTATTTACAGCCTGGATTTGAACATTGTCAGAGCATTGTAGAAGCCTGTCTGACATTTTCACACATAATCTGAGGCAAACGCTGCGGTGCAAGGGTGCTGCATTTAATTTCATATCAAATCAATTGTATTTGTATCTCCTAAAACACACGCAGAACCCGCAGACTGGGGCTAGTCCAGAGAGTCCAGAGAGTCCAGAGAGTCCAGAGAGTCCAGAGAGTCCAGAGAGTCCAGAGAGTCCAGAGAGTCCAGAGAGTCCAGAGAGTCCAGAGAGTCCAGAGAGTCCAGAGAGTCCAGAGTGTCCAGAGTGTCCAGAGTGTCCAGAGTGTCCCATCAGTGCTATACAACAATACATTTAATTGAATGCGCACAACTAATGTCAATACAAACTTGAGGACTGTTGATAGTGACAGCTCCAATCTCCCTCTGGATCTAATAGATCCTTGTTCTCCCCCAAGACCACTTATAGCACCACTGCTGTCTGTGCTTTTACTGTGTCTGTGGTTAAAGTCAGTTGTTTTACTGTCTGTGGTTAAAGTCAGTTGTCTTACTGTCTGTGGTTAAAGTCAGTTGTCTTACTGTCTGTGGTTAAAGTCAGTTGTCTTACTGTCTGTGGTTAAAGTCAGTTGTCTTACTGTCTGTGGTTAAAGTCAGTTGTCTTACTGTCTGTGGTTAAAGTCAGTTGTTTTACTGTCTGTGGTTAAAGTCAGTTGTCTTACTGTCTGTGGTTAAAGTCAGTTGTTTTACTGTCTGTGGTTAAAGTCAGTTGTCTTACTGTCTGTGGTTAAAGTCAGTTGTTTTACTGTCTGTGGTTAAAGTCAGTTGTCTTACTGTCTGTGGTTAAAGTCAGTTGTTTAACTGTCTGTGGTTAAAGTCAGTTGTCTTACTGTCTGTGGTTAAAGTCAGTTGTTTTACTGTCTGTGGTTAAAGTCAGTTGTCTTACTGTCTGTGGTTAAAGTCAGTTGTCTTACTGTCTGTGGTTAAAGTCAGTTGTCTTACTGTCTGTGGTTAAAGTCAGTTGTCTTACTGTCTGTGGTTAAAGTCAGTTGTCTTACTGTCTGTGGTTAAAGTCAGTTGTCTTACTGTCTGTGGTTAAAGTCAGTTGTTTTACTGTCTGTGGTTAAAGTCAGTTGTCTTACTGTCTGTGGTTAAAGTCAGTTGTTTTACTGTCTGTGGTTAAAGTCAGTTGTTCAGTTGTTTTACTGTCTGTGGTTAAAGTCAGTTGTCTTACTGTCTGTGGTTAAAGTCAGTTGTTTTACTGTCTGTGGTTAAAGTCAGTTGTCTTACTGTCTGTGGTTAAAGTCAGTTGTTTTACTGTCTGTGGTTAAAGTCAGTTGTCTTACTGTCTGTGGTTAAAGTCGGTTGTCTTACTGTCTGTGGTTAAAGTCAGTTGTCTTACTGTCTGTGGTTAAAGTCAGTTGTTTTACTGTCTGTGGTTAAAGTCAGTTGTTTTACTGTCTGTGGTTAAAGTCAGTTGTCTTACTGTCTTTGGTTAAAGTCAGTTGTCTTACTGTCTGTGGTTAAAGTCAGTTGTTTTACTGTCTGTGGTTAAAGTCAGTTGTCTTACTGTCTGTGGTTAAAGTCAGTTGTCTTACTGTCTGTGGTTAAAGTCAGTTGTCTTACTCTGTCTGTGGTTAAAGTCAGTTGTCTAACTCTGTCTGTGGTTAAAGTCAGTTGTCTTACTGTCTGTGGTTAAAGTCAGTTGTTTTACTGTCTGTGGTTAAAGTCAGTTGTTTTACTGTCTGTGGTTAAAGTCAGTTGTCTTACTGTCTTTGGTTAAAGTCAGTTGTCTTACTGTCTGTGGTTAAAGTCAGTTGTCTTACTGTCTGTGGTTAAAGTCAGTTGTCTTACTGTCTGTGGTTAAAGTCAGTTGTCTTACTGTCTGTGGTTAAAGTCAGTTGTCTTACTCTGTCTGTGGTTAAAGTCAGTTGTCTTACTCTGTCTGTGGTTAAAGTCAGTTGTCTTACTCTGTCTGTGGTTAAAGTCAGTTGTCTTACTGTCTGTGGTTAAAGTCAGTTGTCTTACTGTCTGTGGTTAAAGTCAGTTGTCTTACTGTCTGTGGTTAAAGTCAGTTGTCTTACTGTCTGTGGTTAAAGTCAGTTGTCTTACTGTCTGTGGTTAAAGTCAGTTGTTTTAGGGTCCGTCTCGTATCGTCCTCAGCACATTTCCAGTCTCTGCAGAGTGTGTTCGACCGCTCAGACTCAGTGAGCGTCGTTATTGATCAGAGCTGTGTGTGTTGTTGATTCTCTGCTGAAGCAAAACCCAGGACCTGAGATGAATCCAGTATGAATGGGTTGGTTTTGCTTCCCCCAGTGTAAAGTCTATTAAAAGTTTTTGTTCTCTGATTGTAATTACGCCGCAAAAATGATTAAAAGGGAAAGTTAATTAGGAGTAATTGAATGTTCGTGTTGCCTTTGTGTTGCTGGACTGCGGTCGCCCTCAGTAAGACTTCATTAAAATCTAGTGTTATGCAGATTACGCAGGTTTTAAAGCTGTAGTATGTCACTTTTTGTTATTTTATTAATACATTTAGCTTTTACCAAGAGAAGGGTCTGTCTTCTCTGACATTGTTCAAATCCAGGCTTTACTCTCTTAATGTGCTGTGATTATGATGGTTTTAAGCACTTTGGAGGTGCCCTGTGTATGAACTGTTCTATACAAATAAACATACCATACATTTGTAAAAGTGTGAAAAGACCAAAGTATGAAAACATGTGTAGTGAGCGTGGTCCTCTCTGTTTCTCGTCTGACAAAGCTGATGTCAGAGGTTAAAGGAAACTCTTTTAATTAGACAAAAAAGTAAAGAAGCGAGTGCGGCTTAATGCCCTCCTTGATTATCTTTTTCTCTTAACAAAAGAACATTCTGAGCCTTAAAAATAAGAAGACACTATTAACTTTTTACATTTTAATATATTTACAAACTGTTTGAGAAAAAACCGCTTTGGACTTTACAAAGTTGCAGATTCCTTAAGAACAGATCAGAGAAGTAAACAGGGAATGCAATAATAACAAACGCAGAAGCCATTGGTCCAAACGGGACGACCATAAGTCTCCTTTAATGTCCATAGTTACTGTCCTCAGAGTGGGAGGCAAACCCCGGCCCATGGGCCACCTTTTATACAGATGTAGAGCTGGTTTATACAGATGTAGAGCTAGTTTATACAGATGTAGAGCTGGTTTATACAGATGTAGAGCTAGTTTATACAGATGTAGAGCTAGTTTATGCAGATGTAGAGCTAGTTTATACAGATGTAGAGCTAGTTTATACAGATGTAGAGCTAGTTTATGCAGATGTAGAGCTAGTTTATGCAGATGTAGAGCTAGTTTATGCAGATGTAGAGCTAGTTTATACAGATGTAGAGCTAGTTTATACAGATGTAGAGCTAGTTTATGCAGATGTAGAGCTAGTTTATACAGATGTAGAGCTAGTTTATACAGATGTAGAGCTAGTTTATGCAGATGTAGAGCTAGTTTATACAGATGTAGAGCTAGTTTATACAGATGTAGAGCTAGTTTATACAGATGTAGAGCTAGTTTATACAGATGTAGAGCTAGTTTATACAGATGTAGAGCTAGTTTATGCAGATGTAGAGCTAGTTTATACAGATGTAGAGCTAGTTTATACAGATGTAGAGCTAGTTTATACAGATGTAGAGCTAGTTTATGCAGATGTAGAGCTAGTTTATACAGATGTAGAGCTAGTTTATACAGATGTAGAGCTAGTTTATACAGATGTAGAGCTAGTTTATACAGATGTAGAGCTAGTTTATGCAGATGTAGAGCTAGTTTATGCAGATGTAGAGCTAGTTTATGCAGATGTAGAGCTAGTTTATGCAGATGTAGAGCTAGTTTATGCAGATGTAGAGCTAGTTTATGCAGATGTAGAGCTAGTTTATGCAGATGTAGAGCTAGTTTATACAGATGTAGAGCTAGTTTATGCAGATGTAGAGCTAGTTTATGCAGATGTAGAGCTAGTTTATGCAGATGTAGAGCTAGTTTATGCAGATGTAGAGCTAGTTTATACAGATGTAGAGCTAGTTTATGCAGATGTAGAGCTAGTTTATACAGATGTAGAGCTAGTTTATACAGATGTAGAGCTAGTTTATGCAGATGTAGAGCTAGTTTATACAGATGTAGAGCTAGTTTATACAGATGTAGAGCTAGTTTATACAGATGTAGAGCTGGTTTATACAGATGTAGAGCTAGTTTATACAGATGTAGAGCTAGTTTATACAGATGTAGAGCTAGTTTATGCAGATGTAGAGCTAGTTTATACAGATGTAGAGCTAGTTTATACAGATGTAGAGCTAGTTTATACAGATGTAGAGCTAGTTTATACAGATGTAGAGCTAGTTTATACAGATGTAGAGCTAGTTTATGCAGATGTAGAGCTAGTTTATGCAGATGTAGAGCTAGTTTATACAGATGTAGAGCTAGTTTATGCAGATGTAGAGCTGGTTTATACAGATGTAGAGCTAGTTTATACAGATGTAGAGCTAGTTTATACAGATGTAGAGCTAGTTTATGCAGATGTAGAGCTATTTATACAGATGTAGAGCTAGTTTATACAGATGTAGAGCTAGTTTATGCAGATGTAGAGCTAGTTTATGCAGATGTAGAGCTAGTTTATGCAGATGTAGAGCTAGTTTATACAGATGTAGAGCTAGTTTATACAGATGTAGAGCTAGTTTATACAGATGTAGAGCTAGTTTATACAGATGTAGAGCTAGTTTATACAGATGTAGAGCTAGTTTATACAGATGTAGAGCTAGTTTATACAGATGTAGAGCTAGTTTATGCAGATGTAGAGCTAGTTTATACAGATGTAGAGCTAGTTTATACAGATGTAGAGCTGGTTTATACAGATGTAGAGCTAGTTTATACAGATGTAGAGCTAGTTTATACAGATGTAGAGCTAGTTTATGCAGATGTAGAGCTAGTTTATGCAGATGTAGAGCTAGTTTATACAGATGTAGAGCTAGTTTATGCAGATGTAGAGCTGGTTTATACAGATGTAGAGCTAGTTTATACAGATGTAGAGCTAGTTTATACAGATGTAGAGCTAGTTTATGCAGATGTAGAGCTAGTTTATGCAGATGTAGAGCTAGTTTATACAGATGTAGAGCTAGTTTATACAGATGTAGAGCTAGTTTATGCAGATGTAGAGCTAGTTTATGCAGATGTAGAGCTAGTTTATGCAGATGTAGAGCTAGTTTATACAGATGTAGAGCTAGTTTATACAGATGTAGAGCTAGTTTATACAGATGTAGAGCTAGTTTATACAGATGTAGAGCTAGTTTATACAGATGTAGAGCTAGTTTATACAGATGTAGAGCTAGTTTATACAGATGTAGAGCTAGTTTATGCAGATGTAGAGCTAGTTTATACAGATGTAGAGCTAGTTTATACAGATGTAGAGCTAGTTTATGCAGATGTAGAGCTAGTTTATACAGATGTAGAGCTAGTTTATACAGATGTAGAGCTAGTTTATACAGATGTAGAGCTAGTTTATACAGATGTAGAGCTAGTTTATGCAGATGTAGAGCTAGTTTATACAGATGTAGAGCTAGTTTATACAGATGTAGAGCTGGTTTATACAGATGTAGAGCTAGTTTATACAGATGTAGAGCTAGTTTTAGAAACTATGGAATCCCTTTGTGCTGCGAGCAGAGCTTTGGAGCCATAGTTGCCTGAAGCCTGAGAAAAGCATTAGAAAACAGGCTGATATTCCAATGTGGCCCCCCAGGAAGAAAAGTTTACCGATGTCTGCCTCTGACCCCACTGCATCAGCAAGGAACTGTCTTGGTGATCCATAAAAGCTGATTCTTAACCCCCTCTGCCCCCCTCCCACAGGGATGCTGCCGATCGTCTACAGCACGCTCCTGTGTTACCCTGTCATCCGGACTCTGGCGCTGCTGCTGTACATCCTGCTGTCCACTCACGCCATCTACTGTGCGGTCACGGCGCGCAGCTCGGTGCGGCGCCTGCGCTCCTTTGCGTGGCAGGCGCTGTTCCGCTTCTCCTTCTTCCTCCTGCGCTGGGTGGGCGTGGGCGGCGGCAGTCCCACCTCGCTGAGACACTTCGTCACCATGGACATGCTGGCGGTGCTGGGCGGAGTCATCAACATCGCTCGAATCCCTGAAAGGTTCTGTCCCGGACTCTTTGATTATTGGTGCAACAGTCATCAGATCATGCACGTGCTGGTGGTGGGTTCTATCCTCTACCTCCACTGGGGGGTCCTGGACGACCTGCTCTGGATCAACAGCTACATCTGCCCCTCGGACTGACGCAGCCTCTCAGCCCGCTGTAGAAGGACTGCTGGTTCTAAGCCCACTTTTCCCCCGTGGGGCCGGGGGCTGTGGCGGGATTAAAGGGAAACTTCTGCATGTGATTATTCTCTGAATGTCCGTATCGATAACTCTGCTTCTGTGGCTACAGGTGCTAGGTGCAAACAGACGCAAAGAAGCAGCAGCAAAAAATACAGTCTTGAGGGAAGTTTTCAATAATTCATGGCTTCTAGGCCTTGTCCAAACATAGACGTTTTTCAGGTGTAAACAGGGAATGCATGTGTGGTAAAAGGAGCAGTTCGGAGCCCGCTGGGTCGGAACGCCTCCAAATGACAAACAGGCATTTTTGGTCAATATTCCACACTTGAAAACTGTTCCAGGAAATTGATTTGGTGAAAGAAAAGGTTCATTGGGCATCAAAGCCGCTGTTATTTATTATTTATTTCTGTATTTATTTATCTTCACATTTCAGATCTATAAAAAGTGCCCTAAGAGATGTGAACCCAGCTCTGTTCAGGGCTGTATTCAGATCATGTTTTTAACTATATTATTTATGTATTTATTTCTGACCTGTTGGACCTATGTAGTCACAAACAGTACTTCACACGTTAGCTACAAATGCTACAAACGTCTTTGAACTTAAAGATGTAACTGTTTTGACTGGGGGTAATAGGTTCCACTACTGATTTTAAATGGTAGAAACATCAGAAATTCAGTAAAAGAAAAATAGAAAATATAAATTCCAACCAGTGTCCGACCTGGGCTGGACACTGACGAACAATGCCAAAAGCTGCATTGTGATTTTGTATAAATAGTTTATTATATAAGGTTAAAAACGGATATGAACTAATTCATTTGACATGAATTCAACAGTTAAACATTTTAGCCACATTTCTAACATTATGACCCAAAAAACACCCTACACTCAAACTGCAACACACTTGAAATGAAAACTCAATACACAATACAAGAGCTAGTCACAAATCATGGTTACACAAAACAAACATATTTTAACTACATTTTAATCATTTTGAATTTGAATTGGTTTAAAAAGTGTATTGTTTAAGAATGGGTCCAGTCCTGGTTAAAACTGCTTATTTTCTGACATCGCCTGATAATGTGTGTGTCTGTGTGAGTGTGTGTGTGTGTGAGTGTCTGTGTGTGTCTGTGTGAGGGTGTATGTCTGTGTGAGTGTGTGTGTGTGTCTGTGAGTGTGTGTGTGTCTGTGAGTGTATGTGTATCTGTGAGTGTATGTGTGTGTCTGTGAGTGTGTGTGTCTGCGTGTGTGTCTGCGTGTGTGTGTGTGTGTGTGTGTGTCTGTGAGTGTGTGTGTGTCTGTGAGTGTGTGTTTCTGTGAGTGTGTGTGTGAGTGTGTCTGTGTGAGTGTGTGTGTCTGTGAGTGTGTGTGTGTGTCTGTGAGTGTGTGTGTGTGTCTGTGAGTGTGTGTGTGTGTGTGTCTGTGAGTGTATGTGAGTGTGTGTGTCTGTGTGTGTGTCTGTGAGTGTGTGTGTCTGTGTGAGTGTGTGTGTGTGTCTGTGAGTGTGTCTGTGTGAGTGTGAGTGTCTGAGTGTATGTGTGAGGGTGTGTGTATGTGTGTGTCTGTGTGAGTGTCTGTGTGAGTGTGAGTGTCTGTGAGTGTGTGTGAGGGTGTGTCTGTGTGAGTGTGTGTGTGTCTGTGAGTGTATGTGAGTGTGTGTGTCTGTGAGTGTGTGTGTGTGTCTGTGAGTGTGTCTGTGTGAGTGTGAGTGTCTGAGTGTATGTGTGAGGGTGTGTGTATGTGTGTGTCTGTGTGAGGGTGTGTGTCTGTGTGAGTGTGTGTGTGTGGTTGTGTGAGTGTGTGTGTGTCTGTGTGTGTGTAAGTGTAAGTGTCTGTGTAAGTGTCTATGTGTGTGTCTCTGTGAGTGTGTGTGTCTCGGGAAGCTTAAGGGTCCATTCCTGTGTTTTGAAAAATATATATTTATTTGTTCCTAATATTTGCATAATTGTTCTGGAAGGACAAACGGAGACAGAAACAACTCTGAGGTGGATGTGAGATAATATTATAGTATTTATAATAAACATAATATTATAATATTATAGTATAATATTTAACACTAGAACTCCCAGAGCAGTCAATTTGACGGGTTTTAGTTTTGTGTGATTTACAGCGTATGGACTTTCTTCATAACTTCCCGTCTGAATATTCTGTAGTTTATTTTTGAAACGTGGGAAGACATTTTCTATGGAGTCTTTGGGGTTAAAGCACTTTTTATGGCCCTGGTCTTGGACTGGTCCTGGTCCTTGTCCTGGTCTAGGACTGGTCCTTGTCCTGGTCCTGGACTGGTCCTGGTTTTCCATCAGAGAAGACTGGTTTCCATAGCAACACACTGTTGAAAATGGTTTTTGCTGTTTTAAAAAAAATTTTAACCAGTTTTAGCACTTATTAAAATTGAGTAAAGGTAACATCGAAAATACAAACCTTTTCTCACCACTTTTATTAAAAGTAACTTCTGTAAATTCTGATGATTTGATGAACTGAGGTCTCAGTTTCATGAGTGTCAGAGTCCAAGAGTTTGAAGAAACTTATAACAAACATAGAAAGTGAAATGACAGTTACAGCTGTGACAGCAAATACTGCACTTACAAGCAGCCATCGCTAACAGGCTATTGCTAACAGGCTATTGCTAACAGGCTATTGCTAACAGGCTATCGCTAACAGGCTATCGCTAACAGGCTATTGCTAACAGGCTATCGCTAACAGGCTATCGCTAACAGGCTGTCGCCAACAGGCTGTCGCCAACAGGCTGTCGCCAACAGGCTATCGCTAACAGGCTATCGCTAACAGGCTGTCGCCAACAGGCTGTCGCCAACAGGCTGTCGCCAACAGGCTGTCGCCAACAGGCTATCGCTAACAGGCTATCGCTAACAGGCTATTGCTAACAGGCTATTGCTAACAGGCTATTGCTAACAGGCTATCGCTAACAGGCTATCGCTAACAGGCTATTGCTAACAGGCTATTGCTAACAGGCTATCGCTAACAGGCTATTGCTAACAGGCTATTGCTAACAGGCTATTGCTAACAGGCTATTGCTAACAGGCTATCGCTAACAGGCTATCGCTAACAGGCTGTTGCTAACAGGCTGTTGCTAACAGGCTGTTGCTAACAGGCTATTGCTAACAGGCTATTGCTAACAGGCTGTCGCCAACAGGCTGTCGCCAACAGGCTGTCGCCAACAGGCTGTCGCCAACAGGCTATCGCTAACAGGCTATTGCTAACAGGCTATTGCTAACAGGCTATTGCTAACAGGCTATTGCTAACAGGCTATCGCTAACAGGCTATCGCTAACAGGCTGTTGCTAACCGGCTGTTGCTAACAGGCTGTTGCTAACAGGCTATTGCTAACAGGCTATTGCTAACAGGCTGTTGCTAACAGGCTGTTGCTAACAGGCTATTGCTAACAGGCTATCGCTAACAGGCTATTGCTAACAGGCTGTTGCTAACAGGCTATTGCTAACAGGCTATCGCTAACAGGCTATTGCTAACAGGCTATTGCTAACAGGCTATTGCTAACAGGCTATTGCTAACAGGCTATCGCTAACAGGCTATCGCTAACAGGCTGTTGCTAACCGGCTGTTGCTAACAGGCTATTGCTAACAGGCTGTTGCTAACAGGCTATTGCTAACAGACTGTTGCTAACAGGCTGTTGCTAACAGGCTATCGCTAACAGGCTGTTGCTAACAGGCTGTTGCTAACAGGCTATTGCTAACAGGCTGTTGCTAACAGGCTGTTGCTAACAGGCTGTTGCTAACAGGCTGTTGCTAACAGACTGTTGCTAACAGGCTGTTGCTAACAGGCTGTTGCTAACAGGCTGTTGCTAACAGACTGTTGCTAACAGGCTGTTGCTAACAGGCTATCGCTAACAGGCTGTTGCTAACAGGCTATTGCTAACAGGCTGTTGCTAACAGGCTGTTGCTAACAGGCTGTTGCTAACAGGTTGTTGCTAACAGGCTATCGCTAACAGGCTATTGCTAACAGGCTATTGCTAACAGGCTATTGCTAACAGGCTATTGCTAACAGGCTATTGCTAACAGGCTATCGCTAACAGGCTATTGCTAACAGGCTATCGCTAACAGGCTATTGCTAACAGGCTATTGCTAACAGGCTATTGCTAACAGGCTATCGCTAACAGGCTATTGCTAACAGGCTATCGCTAACAGGCTATTGCTAACAGGCTATCGCTAACAGGCTATTGCTAACAGGCTATTGCTAACAGGCTATTGCTAACAGGCTATTGCTAACAGGCTGTTGCTAACAGGCTATTGCTAACAGGCTATTGCTAACAGGCTGTTGCTAACAGGCTATTGCTAACAGGCTATTGCTAACAGGCTGTTGCTAACAGGCTGTTGCTAACAGGCTGTTGCTAACAGGCTGTTGCTAACAGGCTGTTGCTAACAGGCTATTGCTAACAGGCTATTGCTAACAGGCTGTTGCTAACAGGCTGTTGCTAACAGGCTGTTGCTAACCGGCTGTTGCTAACAGGCTGTTGCTAACAGGCTATTGCTAACAGGCTGTTGCTAACAGGCTGTTGCTAACAGGCTGTTGCTAACAGGTTGTTGCTAACAGGCTATTGCTAACAGGCTATCGCTAACAGGCTATTGCTAACAGGCTATTGCTAACAGGCTGTTGCTAACAGGCTGTTGCTAACAGGCTATTGCTAACAGGCTGTTGCTAACAGGCTGTTGCTAACAGGCTATTGCTAACAGGTTGTTGCTAACAGGCTATCGCTAACAGGCTATTGCTAACAGGCTATTGCTAACAGGCTATTGCTAACAGGCTGTTGCTAACAGGCTGTTGCTAACAGGCTGTTGCTAACAGGCTGTTGCTAACAGGCTGTTGCTAACAGGCTGTTGCTAACAGGCTGTTGCTAACAGACTGTCGCTAACAGGCTGTCGCTAACAGGCTATTGCTAACAGGCTGTTGCTAACAGGCTGTTGCTAACAGGCTGTTGCTAACAGGCTGTTGCTAACAGGCTATTGCTAACAGGTTGTTGCTAACAGGCTGTTGCTAACAGGCTGTTGCTAACAGGCTGTTGCTAACAGGCTATTGCTAACAGACTGTCGCTAACAGGCTGTCGCTAACAGGCTGTTGCTAACAGGCTGTTGCTAACAGGCTATTGCTAACAGGTTGTTGCTAACAGGCTGTTGCTAACAGGCTGTTGCTAACAGGCTGTTGCTAACAGGCTGTTGCTAACAGGCTGTTGCTAACAGGCTGTTGCTAACAGGCTGTTGCTAACAGGCTGTTGCTAACAGGCTGTTGCTAACAGGCTGTTGCTAACAGACTGTTGCTAACAGACTGTTGCTAACAGGCTGTTGCTAACAGGCTGTTGCTAACCGGCTGTTGCTAACAGGTTGTTGCTAACAGGCTGTTGCTAACAGGCTGTTGCTAACAGGTTGTTGCTAACAGGCTGTTGCTAACAGGCTGTTGCTAACAGGCTGTTGCTAACAGGCTGTTGCTAACAGACTGTTGCTAACAGACTGTTGCTAACAGACTGTTGCTAACAGGCTGTTGCTAACAGACTGTTGCTAACAGGCTGTTGCTAACAGGCTGTTGCTAACAGGCTATTGCTAACAGGCTATTGCTAACAGGCTGTTGCTAACAGGCTGTTGCTAACAGGCTATTGCTAACAGGCTGTTGCTAACAGGTTGTTGCTAACAGGCTATTGCTAACAGGCTATTGCTAACAGGCTGTTGCTAACAGGCTGTTGCTAACAGGCTATTGCTAACAGGCTATTGCTAACAGGCTGTTGCTAACAGGCTGTTGCTAACAGGCTGTTGCTAACAGGTTGTTGCTAACAGGCTATTGCTAACAGGTTGTTGCTAACAGGCTATTGCTAACAGGCTATTGCTAACAGGCTGTTGCTAACAGGCTGTTGCTAACAGGCTGTTGCTAACAGGTTGTTGCTAACAGGCTATTGCTAACAGGCTATTGCTAACAGGCTGTTGCTAACAGGCTGTTGCTAACAGGCTGTTGCTAACAGGCTGTTGCTAACAGGTTGTTGCTAACAGGCTATTGCTAACAGGCTGTTGCTAACAGGCTGTTGCTAACAGGCTGTTGCTAACAGGCTGTTGCTAACAGGCTGTTGCTAACAGGCTGTTGCTAACAGGCTGTTGCTAACCGGCTGTTGCTAACAGGCTGTTGCTAACAGGCTGTTGCTAACAGGCTGTTGCTAACAGGCTGTTGCTAACAGGCTGTTGCTAACCGGCTGTTGCTAACAGGCTGTTGCTAACAGGTTGTTGCTAACAGGTTGTTGCTAACAGGCTGTTGCTAACAGGCTGTTGCTAACAGGCTATTGCTAACAGACTGTTGCTAACAGGCTGTTGCTAACAGGCTGTTGCTAACAGGCTATTGCTAACAGGCTATCGCTAACAGGCTGTTGCTAACAGGCTGTTGCTAACAGGCTATTGCTAACAGGCTGTTGCTAACAGGCTGTTGCTAACAGGCTGTTGCTAACAGGCTGTTGCTAACAGGCTATTGCTAACAGGCTGTTGCTAACAGGCTATTGCTAACAGGCTGTTGCTAACAGGCTATTGCTAACAGGCTGTTGCTAACAGGCTGTTGCTAACAGGTTGTTGCTAACAGGCTGTTGCTAACAGGCTGTTGCTAACAGGCTGTTGCTAACCGGCTGTTGCTAACAGGCTGTTGCTAACAGGCTGTTGCTAACAGACTGTTGCTAACAGGCTGTTGCTAACAGGTTGTTGCTAACAGGCTGTTGCTAACAGGCTGTTGCTAACAGGCTATTGCTAACAGGCTATTGCTAACAGGCTGTTGCTAACCGGCTGTTGCTAACAGGCTGTTGCTAACAGGCTGTTGCTAACAGGCTGTTGCTAACAGGCTGTTGCTAACAGGCTGTTGCTAACAGGCTGTTGCTAACCGGCTGTCGCCAACAGGCTGTCGCCAACAGACTGTCGCTAACAGGCTGTCGCTAACAGGCTGTTGCTAACAGGCTGTTGCTAACAGGCTGTTGCTAACAGGCTGTTGCTAACAGACTGTCGCTAACAGGCTGTCGCTAACAGGCTGTTGCTAACAGGCTGTTGCTAACAGGCTGTTGCTAACAGGCTGTTGCTAACAGACTGTCGCTAACCGGCTGTCGCTAACAGGCTATTGCTAACAGGCTATTGCTAACAGGCTATTGCTAACAGGCTATCGCTAACAGGCTATCGCTAACAGGCTATCGCTAACAGGCTATCGCTAACAGGCTATCGCTAACAGGCTATTGCTAACAGGCTGTTGCTAACAGGCTATTGCTAACAGGCTATTGCTAACAGGCTATCGCTAACAGGCTATCGCTAACAGGCTATCGCTAACAGGCTATCGCTAACAGGCTATCGCTAACAGGCTATCGCTAACAGGCTATCGCTAACAGGCTATCGCTAACAGGCTATTGCTAACAGGCTATTGCTAACAGGCTATCGCTAACAGGCTATCGCTAACAGGCTATTGCTAACAGGCTATCGCTAACAGGCTATCGCTAACAGGCTATCGCTAACAGGCTATCGCTAACAGGCTATTGCTAACAGGCTGTTGCTAACAGGCTGTTGCTAACAGGCTATTGCTAACAGGCTATTGCTAACAGGCTATTGCTAACAGGCTATCGCTAACAGGCTATCGCTAACAGGCTATCGCTAACAGGCTATCGCTAACAGGCTATCGCTATAGCCAAACTGTAAGCCATTTTACCAATATACTATGATGTCATGGCTGTGGTAACATGTTATAAATGTGTTTAAACTCTATCCAGCATACATTGTTAGAACATGTTATAAATGTTAAAATATGTTTAAACTATTTAACAGCGTTCATGGTTATGACGTGTGAAATCGCACTATAGTTCTACAAAGCTCTGATGTTTTTGTTTCGTACCTCAGTTTGGCATCAGAGTTAAAGTTTATTTAATGTTTTTACGGCTTAAAAAGTAGAATTCTTCCATTGGCTCTCCTCTTCAGAGACATGTATCGTTAGTGAAGTCTCTTGTGTCCAATGTTGATGGAAAGTTAAAGTTATAAACTCTGAGATGGACAAAGATCCTGCTGCAGTAACAATGGGTTAAAGGTTGGTAGGAGTCGTTCACCTTTGGTCCGAGGATTAAAGCTCACATACCTAACTTTAAAACCATAAAGATAATAGACATAAGTTCCTCGCTCTCAAAGCAAAAGGCTAAAGTCTCATTCTCCCATCACATATTTGTTCTTTTTGGCTCTTTATTTATACAGCACATTTTATAAAACAAGTTTGCAAAGTGCTGCACAGAGATAAACACATTTAAATAAACAGGTTTGCAGCTTTGTATCTATAGCATTGGACCAACTTTGTCGTCCAGTGTGTCAACAAACTGTTTGGAGAAACTAAATGCATTTATGAAACTTAAAACAAGTGAAGAAGTAGAAGTATGAAATGTACACACCGTGGGACGGATACTAAAGAAGCACGGTACGTCTCCTTTAAAGCCACGGTACGTCTCCTTTAAAGCCACATTCTGAAGTCCAAGCAGCGTTTCAACCATAGTTTATTTTCTACAATTACCCGTTTGTAAATCCTGCTTCAGACTGAAGAGGGCAAGATAGTTTTGGCAAAAGCAGATTGAGTATTGTCTGGGTTCACCGTTAAATAATCAGGGTCATTGGCCGTTGAAATGTGAGGCTCAGATTATCCTGGATTATTGTTTCACTTTGGCACATGTTTTTCTCCATGTGCTCGTCCTGGCCCCGGGTAATATCCAGGATCAACAACAAACCAAACTCAGTGCAGAAAGTCTGAACGGGGTTAAAGGAGACGTATCCGTTTAACCATGGAGCTCATGGTTACTACAGAAACAGCAGGTGTGAAGAGAGGAGAAAACTCTGAGGCACATGTAATAAACATCTTTTAATTTTATTTAAATCCATCCACGCTAATATCAGGAGTGTCTTGTATGAACGTGTGACTCCGCCCCTTCTGTCGTAAAGCTTATTTCTATAGTAATAGTATGATGTCATCGCACCACTATGACATCACACTCAGAGCTGTTTTCTGCTTTTTTTTTAAAACAAAAGTGTTGCCCATGAATTAGTTTTGGCAATTTCTCACGCAATTTATCAAAAAACCAAACTAATTCTACACCTCCCTCTGGTGGTGGCGTTAGGGAAAGGCAGGCCGATGCTGTTTTGTATCCTTTGTACTTATTTCACCATATCATTCTTACTAAGGAGGCTAATTCTCTTTCTAAAACATGGAATGACAAAATAAAAAAATCCAACATTCTATTTTAATGGACAGAAATAAAGCATAATGTGTTCTTTAAAAGTGCAGTGTGTAACTACTGCTGGGATATCTGCTCGTCCATTGGCTATTTATTTATTTAATCACTAAACATTGAGGGTAAAAAGCCACACACCAATGTCTGTCATTTCACTGTTGCCACTGTTTTCATGTTATTTATTCTGATAATTCATATTTTGTGTTTTATTTGCACTTTCTTTTGGCACTTACATGTAACATTTCAAAAACACAGGAATGGGACCTTTTTAGCTTATCTCAAACTGCTGTGTGTTTTTCTTGGGTTATTATTGTTGTGTTTTATGACTAATTATTTATTATTTATGTTATAAGCGGGATCAAGTTTTGTTTTGTTTGTTTGTTCGGGATTGTAAGAATTTTGAAATGACTTTTGTCCGTTGCCAACAATAGCGACATGTATGACCACTAACTTTACTTTTCCAACGTTAGCCTCCAGTGCTAACCTAAGCGCTATGGTTTCTTCATAGACCTGTCTAAATTCTACATGCTATGCTAGCCTGCTAATTCCAAAAGGGTTTGGCCCGGAGCTATAGGACTACAATAGAGAAATGCAAAAGGGAATGGCCTCTGAATGGCAATGCATGATGGGAGTTCGATTTTAAACATGGTATGGCTTTGTTCATTCGTTATTATCGCTGAATGAGGCTGTACCTGCAGTTTAGTCAGTGTGGATCTTAAAGTGTGGATCCTAAAGTGTGGATCCTAAAGTGTGGATCCTAAAGTGTGGATCCTAAAGTGTGGATCCTAAAGTCGCTGTTGTGTCCCCAATCATAGTCTACAAATGGCACGGCAAGATTTATAGAAAAATAAAGTAATTAAACCATATACTGTGTGTTTGGACTATCGTAGTTAGTCGTTTGTACCTTAGTTTTGATAGTCTTGAAAAAGAATCGACAATGGAACAAGCCTAAAAAGACTAGTTTTGTGTGATTTGGTCGAGACTGTAGATGGACAATGCTAACACGCTAGCTCAATGACGCTGAATAGCAAAGTGGTCATGGACAAAGTTTTGGATCATTTCCTGAAGAGATGCTCCATATTTAAAGTGTTTGTCTCATAACCAATCAGAAGGACCCTTGTGGACTCTGGACAGAAGTGATCGGTCACTTTTTATTGACCCTCATCAAAAAGTATAATGAGAAAAATGAGTTTATTTCTACATTTTAAACCACAACCAGGCTTTCTGCTTCCAAAACTCATCCATGCGTCCTTCCTATTTGGCTCGTAGGAGATAGACGTCCACTTCTACTGTGACTAAGGCCATCTCTCAGATGGAATGAGAAAAACTGCTTGTTCCATCGGAAAATCTTCTTTTAGGGCAAAGTCAAAATGAGATGGAAATATGCCTCCTGTAACCAGTTTTTATCTGTGTAGCTAAATTATCGTTTACAAGTGTTCTCCCAAAACCACATGTAAAAGTCATTAGCATCTTTGCGTTCAAATTTCACGCAAGTTACGCATAGGAATGTCCACTTCTCGGGTTTAGAACAAACTCTATCTGATCTTCTATTGGTTAAACTCTTATCGACCATAGAAGCAAGCGAAGGCAAACCCACAGTTAAATGTTGATGTCTAACCATTTCCAGGACTCAGGTGTTCCTCTAAACTGGCCATACGTGGTTCTCCACATGATTCTGCATGCTAATGTTGAGATGCACAATTTAGACAAAAAGAATATAAGGATTGAATAAGATTTGCATCTGCTTTATACAGAGGCCGTGATTGCTGCAGCGGATAGAATCAGCCAATGAGAAACCACAGAATTATGCATGTTTTGCCCCAATGCCATTTCGACCTTGCTTGGGCGAAAACGCAAATTTTTTTTCAAATTTTTAAAAAAGCGCAAATTGATGGATGGAATACTTGAAACCTCCTATGCAAAACCAGTTTGAAAACTGTATAGCGGCGAATGGATGTGTCCGGGTTTATACTGTACGCCCATAAAACCATGCTTCTATTTCACTTTATAAATACTTAACGGTATCTACAATTAAGAGAAACAATATGGGAAATTGTAGACTTTAACCTTTTATAATCCTATATCCGAGTTTTTATTAAGCTCAATGTTACTACTTGTGTGAGGGGACAAAGCGGTGACGGGTGTTTTAGGCATGTTACGGTGATACCTCCCAGCCTATCTATGCATTGTTAAAACTACTATACTACGATACTTTGGTATAAGCTTAAGTTTGTGGTGCCACTGTAGAGCAGCAGCTATATCGACTTATTGTATGGAGGGCTTGGCTAAAAACATGTTCTGGTCTCCCAATTCTCAGGGAGCCATAACGATAGATGAGAAACAGTCAAATGGATTTCTGTTCTACCAACATGGCCGACACGACTTCCAGTGGAGGCCATGGATCTTAACTCATTAGCTACCAGCCGTTTTAGATGATTTTACAGACTTTCAAGACCCACAGATTCTGAAAGACTGGACTGTCTACTTTCATCAGCAAAAATAAGTTTGTTTCGAGCTATTTTTGTTCTCTTGTAATCCCCGGTCGAAAAGAGGGGAGTGCGACGGAATCACCATCAGACCAATACGTCAATGGCAGTCACTGAGTTAAGGTCTGTGGTCAAATACTGTATATGTTCTTTTTCTATGGGGACAATGCACTTCAGCGAATATCTGTTTCAAACTCTTGGAAATATCCCAAAATACAGCTGCAAAGATCCTTTGCGTCCGCAATACTAAACATGCGTTATTCTCAAAGAGAATAACGCATGTTTTTTACTTTTACGTTATTGCTTGACTTGTTCCTCTTCCTCTCTCTATACTTCAAAAGAATGATAAAACATAATAGGCATTGAATTAAACAGTTTTGTTTATTATGACTGCAGAGAACCGAGATTGGATTAAGAGCAGTAGCATTTTGGTCTCATTGGTCTCGAGTCTATATTTTGCATCCAAGAATTTCATTTTTGTTGTTTTGAATTACACAATTTTAGGAGATGAATGAGAATAACTGCACTTAAAGAGTATTATGGGCTGTCTATACCGGAATTGACCTATAATATTATTACCGATACGTATTTTAGTCTTGAAGTGGACCTTTGGATGTGGAAGATGCAGCTGTCTTCTAGGGATGTTTATTGAAGAGAAACTCAAAATGTTCCGTTTCAATGTGTTGCTGACTGGACATGGCCAAGAAAGACAAGTTGAATCGAACCATGTTGGTGCAGAATCCAGTCCCAAAATCTGTCCTTTGTGTTTGTTAAAACTATAACGTTAAGGAAACTAACAAAGACATTGGAGTTTTTTTAACACATAAAGGATGACAGGCGCCGGACAGCCTGTCAAAGGTGTTTAAACTATATTCATGTGACATCACTATACATGTAATGAGGCTCTTTCCATTGGACAGAGAAGGAGGGTCTGTCTGTTACGGGTTGAATAGAGTGTGGCTCCCTCTGGCGGACATTTGTAGGAATTGGGATTATTAAACTGAATAATTTAGTGTAAAGTCCAAATATAACTGTTCCCTCATGTCTGAAATGGAAGCTTTGTAACAGACGGGCTCTCTCCCTCCTCCAGCAACGATTGTGCAATAAACGAAGTCTATATTTTTGAAAGATGTGGGTTTTTGTGGTTTATTTTGTAGCAACTTTATCCTATATCTTGCTGCGTGAATAAAATACATGTTATTTAATATCAGCATTATTTTACAGACACAAAACAAAATATCAATGTCAAGTTTATTTCTATAGCACATTTACATCAAATACAAAACAAAAGGTTTTCTATATATGTTTCAGTATCCACATTATTATTACTCTGTGCCGTGTTAATTACACCATAGAGTAAATGATCAGTGTGTTCTAACTATGAAGTGTGGGATTTGTGGGGGTCAGAGAGATAATATTGGCACAAAATGGCATGCTAGTCTGCAATCCTCATCAGCGATTGATAAAAAAGAGGAAGTACAATAATATCTTTTGTAAAAGTCAGTGAATGAGGTAGTGGGCCTCCTGAAGGCCACAATACCATGTGCTGTCGGGGACCGAACCTACTTTCCATTTTTTTCTCAGCCTAATTTTATTTAATATCAAAGTGTTAGGGTTAGCTGTTAGCTTCCTTGTAGATAATATTCCCCCGTCTATTTTGACAATAATCAACGGTTATATAGTCAAAATAATAAGTCTTAAACTGATTTACAAATATTAGCCGCACCAGAAAAAAGTAGCGTCTTGTAAATTACGGGACACAATATCTGAGACGACACATGACTTAATACCACAATGAGTCAACAGAGGCCAAAACTACAGATGCCTAGTTTTACGAAGGCTTCAGACATTTGTGTACACTCAGATTCCAGTTAAATGTAAGGCTTTAAGGGGCGACATTGGCTCAGTTGGCAGAGCATTGGCCTTTGGGCCTGAAGGTTGTCGCATGGCGCCGTAAAGATGGCGCCGTGGCAAGAGCTCTGGTGTGTGTCGTCTGGTGCACACCGGGGTAGTCTTGCACAGTTTTTCCAATGTGGTTTTACTACAAATGGCAAATAAATGAATCTGAATCTGAATCTGAGGTTGTGGGTTCACCCTTTGGGCAAGACACTTAACCCCCCTTTGTCTGAAGCCCCCGCTGAAAGAATGGACTCGGCACATGCAGGTGGATCAGTGAGAGGCTGGTGCTCTGTGTACTGCCTCCCCTGACCCAGGAATGGATTAAGGGGAAGAAAATGGATGGATGGATGTGTAGATTTTTTCAGTGGTTTTAGAGTAATTATTTGAAACTTGACAAACATAGACAGAACTGCAGCAGATTTATGCTAAGATGAGTAGATTTACACACTTCAGGTACAGAGATTTGTAATTTGTGACTCGTCTCGTCTTTTCTCTATTCAACTTTCAACATTTGACCCAAAAGTAAAACTCTGCGCCTCCCACTTCCACCTCGGCCTCCTCACTTCCTCCATGTTTGAAGCAGACTCAGTCCTCCATCCTCCACAGCTCGGTGCAGCTCAAAGACTCAGCTCCTTCTGCTCCTAAACCAGGTGAGGTCCAAACACCACCTAAGATCACGTAAAGACTGTGTTTGCAAAGGTAGAGCAAGAAAACATGTGGATCAGGAACTGGGCTTTTATTCTGCAACACATGGAAAAGCTCTGATGAGGCTGAGGATAAGAGATCTATGGTTTCAGAGTATTTTTGATTTAAAAAGAATTTAAACTTGACTTTTTTACATTTAATCACATTTGTATCATGTTTTGCAATGAAAAATAAAGTCTAATTTATAATAATGAAATAGGAAAGCAAAAAGCCATCAATACATTCTAATAATATTCTAAATATTTACGCAAAATGGGAATAATTTGTTGCATTTGGTCTATATGAAGTTGTGCACAGAAACATAAATGTTGCAAATATTGGACCAGGAAATGACAGTCGGTTACAACCACAAAACTTCCTGTTTTAGTCCTGCTCACTTTGATTTCAGACATCGGTGACAGAATGCTCCTGCAGCTTCTGCACGTTTATTTAAATAAACTACATCTGTAGAAAACCCTCATCAAAAGTTATGTCTGAATAAAAAGAGGCTTGTTCTGCAGGAAGCTTTGATTCATCCATCTATCCATGTTCTTCCCCTTAATCCATTTCTGGGTTGTGGGGTGGCAGTCACTCACTGACCCTCTGCTCTGCTCTGTAGTGAGCATAGCCTTGATATTTCAGCGGGGGCTTTTTGGGCAAAGTGGGGTTATGTGTCTTGCCCAAGGACACAACACCAGCAGTCATCAGTGGGAGTTGGTGGAGAAGGCGTCAAGGTGGGAATTGAACCCATGACCTTCAGGCCAATGCTCTACCAAGTGAGCTACTGTCGCCCTCGCTTTGATCCATATTCATCAAAATATCTTTCTAATATTGCATTATTCACAAAGAATGCTTAAATTAATTTTATAAACTTATCAAATCACTCTATAATCTATTGAGTGATTAAGAACTGTGGTTTAAGCTCCATTTCAATGATGTCTACTTTTCTTTTTTGTCTGTTTGTATTTGAAAAACGATTTAAAAATATGTCAAAAGTAAAAAGTTGACTTTCCTGCAGTTTCCTCGGCCCTGTGTTTTTGTTTAGTCTGGAATGTCCTACCGTAGGACTACATTTACATTTGAGACCAACGAATTCACTGAGTCTAAGCTCATCATTTCCGGGCTTTGAGTAGTATAACAATATAAATAAAAATATAATATGTAGTTTAATTATAATCAACGTTTATGCCATTCACGGAGAAGAGAAACAACATGGAAAGAACATCCCTGAATTTACAAGTAATTTATCACAATTCAATTGTGAACACTGCGTCTTATTTAATACAAAACCTGAGTTAACTAAGTGTGACATCACTTCTCACTTCCGGAGTCAAAGATACAATAACTTCACATCTCGAGGAGTTAATGCTAATGGTTTTAAAAAACATAATCCTAACCCTCAAAATAATCAGGCGTTGGATGAAATAAATAGATTTGTTCGGGATGAGCTAACATGATGCTAACGTTAAGCTAGCAGCCATTGGTCCGGCGCTAAGTGCTTATGCTAACAGAAACAAAACAAATAAGACAGATGTGATTAGCAGAAGTGTTTCTTATATTCTTATTATAGTGTTTCTTTGAAAATAAAGGAATAGGAAGATGAAATGTAACGTTAGCGTTAGCTTTAGCTTGGACCAGGAAGTACAGTATCACTTCATGAAACAAATCAGTAAATTCACAGCTGCAAACATCTAACATGAAAATGAAGAAAGTGTTCAAATGTTTCTGTATTTTGAACAAAACCTTTTATAAAATACAGTAAAATGCGTTTGTTGCTTAAAAACCTTCTTAACTCAGCAACACCCTGGAAGACCTCACGCCAGTGTTTGTGCCGCGTCAACAATTTCCTAAAATAAATGCTTAGTCCAATGTTTCCACACTTGGAGCAGGTTAGCCCTGGCCAGCCCTGGCCAGCCCGGACCACAGAGCTGCAGTTTACTCTCTGATAAAGTTAGAAGCCTCTTTATGAAGCGTTATTGAATTATAGCCACAAACTGGAGCCGCACAGTCCCGTGATGCTGCTGCTAAAGTCAGGGCTTATCTGGAGCTATGCTCTCGCTGCAGATAGAGGTAAACTCTTATTAATGTGTGTTAAAGTCTTTATAATGTGTGTTAAAGTCTTTATAATGTGTTAAAGTCTTTATAATGTGTGTTAAAGTCTTTATAATGTGTGTTAAAGTCTTTATAATCAGAATCAGAATCAGAATCATTTTTATTGCCACGTGAGTAACAAAGTTATCACTTGGAAATTGT
The DNA here is from genome assembly GCA_964034765.1 of Knipowitschia caucasica. Taxonomy (NCBI): domain Eukaryota; kingdom Metazoa; phylum Chordata; class Actinopteri; order Gobiiformes; family Gobiidae; genus Knipowitschia; species Knipowitschia caucasica. Next base: position 115,007 of record OZ035840.1, on the reverse strand, counting down.
CTTGGCAGAGAGCGTGCCACTTCGCCATTTGCGGCACTGTGTGCAGCAAGAAACAGCAGAGAGCAATAACATACAGTTCACATACAATTGGATAGACACATTGTGCTTTGGATGGATGGATGGATGGATTTTTTTCTCGGGATGAGCACCTCCGGTGGCCGGCCCAATGTAGCTGTCAGAGGGGGGCGGGATCAGGGAGGGGGTGAGTAGGAAAACAATAAGGAATGGAGGGGAGGGAGGGAGCAAGATGGATAGGTAGAGGGAGGCGGGGGTGAGGGATCCTTGCTGGAGACTGAAATAGTGTGAGTTGTTGTAGATTGTGGGACCTTGTTTATGGCCTTGGTCGAGGAATGTGAGATAAGAGTGGGGAGAAGACACAGCAGGAGAAAAACACATCGCCTCAGGGGGACAATATTATATGCAATGTAGCATCAAAAGCAGGCAGATATTCTATTAAATCCAATTAAACCGAATTACGGCGCCCTCAGACCCCGTACACAGGGGCAAATCCAAGCCGGGTCAGAGAGTTCAAGCCTGACAAACAATGTCATTCAATCTCAATTCCAGAGTTTTATGCCCATCGAGTGAACGAGCTGCGAGATCTTTGATCAACTGTTCCACCAAAACCACTCTCCTTTGTCCAGACACGGCACTCTCAACAACGACGCGGCTAAGCTCCTTGTACATCCCATCAATTTTGTCGGCCAGCAGGTCGTGAATCTTGCGAACTGCCATGCCACCGAATTTGTGGTAGAACAGGATCGCTCCAAACCCAAACAGGAGGATTCCCACCACCAAAATGCCAAAGATATATACGTCTTCCGAATCTTCAATGGACAGGGTCGACAGACAGAGGGGCTGAAACTTGTTCCAGCTGTCAAGAGTATACCCCGCTGGTGAAGTCCCGTCCGGACACACGGGCTCTCCAGACCCACGCTTACGTGTTGAAAAGATAGAATCAATTGCGTTGAGGGACCAATTAATCATTTCCATTCTGTTAAAGTTGTCTGTGGCAAAACTCCAGGAAAAAAGACAAAAACAGGAGATAGCAAGCCGTTCAGAAGCAGGAGCGGACTAAGACACGTCTTTGCTCGACGGAGGAGTGTTAAAGTATTTATAATGTGTGTTAAAGTCTTTATAATGTGTGTTAAAGTCTTTATAATGTGTGTTAAAGTCTTTATAATGTGTTAAAGTCTTTATAATGTGTGTTAAAGTCTTTATAATGTGTGTTAAAGTCTTTATAATGTGTTAAAGTCTTTATAATGTGTGTTAAATGTCTCATGTGTTAAAGTCTTTATAATGTGTGTTAAAGTCTTTATAATGTGTGTTAAAGTCTTTATAATGTGTTAAAGTCTTTATAATGTGTGTTAAAGTCTTTATAATGTGTTAAAGTCTTTATAATGTGTTAAAGTCTTTATAATGTGTGTTGAAGTCTTTATAATGTGTGTTAAAGTCTTTATAATGTGTGTTAAAGTCTTTATAATGTGTGTTAAAGTCTTTATAATGTGTGTTAAAGTCTTTATAATGTGTGTTAAAGTCTTTATAATGTGTGTTAAATGTCACATGTGTTAAAGTCTTTATAATGTGTGTTAAAGTCTTTATAATGTGTGTTAAAGTCTTTATAATGTGTGTTAAAGTCTTTATAATGTGTGTTAAAGTCTTTATAATGTGTGTTAAAGTCTTTATAATGTGTGTTAAAGTCTTTATAATGTGTGTTAAAGTCTTTATGTGTAAATTCTCTGTGTGTGTTGTGTAAAGTCTTTATAATGTGTGTTAAAGTCTTTATAATGTGTGTTAAAGTCTTTATAATGTGTGTTAAAGTCTTTATAATGTGTGTTAAAGTCTTTATAATGTGTGTTAAAGTCTTTATAATGTGTTTAAAGTCTTTATAATGTGTGTTTAAAGTCTTTATAAGTGTGTGTTAAAGTCTTTATAATGTGTGTTAAAGTCTTTATAATGTGTGTTAAAGTCTTTATAATGTGTTAAAGTCTTTATAATGTGTTAAAGTCTTTATAATGTGTGTTAAAGTCTTTATAATGTGTGTTAAAGTCTTTATAATGTGTGTTAAATGTCTCATGTGTTGAAGTGGTGTGAGAGGAAAGGCAGTGGTTTGGAACAATCAGGAAGTGACGTGTTTAAAACAACTACAGACTGTTTAAGCCATGGATCTATTATAATAATGGTTTAAGCTGTTTTTGTTATCATAATGTGAATGTTTAAGTTTGTGTAGTTTAAGTAAAGAGAGTGTTTGTAAAGTCAGAGGAAGCGGTTGTGAAAGATATTAGTTTGTTCCTCTTTTCCTTTTTCTTTTTTCACTTTGGTGTCTTTCTGCGTAAGCTCCATTTAAGGAGATGATTATAAATAAATATATACATACAATTTAAATTCCTTTTTTTTAATCTAAAGAACCAGGTGTGAAACATGACTTTTTGAAGTCTAAATGTGGTTTTATACGAGCATTTGTTGTAGTTATAAACAAGGATTAACCCAAAATAACTTTTTATTTTTATCTATAAACATCATCATCATCTGAACAAACAAACAATGAGTCTTTTTTACTAATTACAAAATACCAACTTCTTGCTTAAAGGCTTCCAGGAAAAGTGGAGTTTTATTCTCCACTTTTTAATTTATTTTTTTACCATGTGTAGTGCTTTATGTATGTGTATAAACATGTATGTATTTAAGAGTTAAAGTGGATGAGTGATATTCAAAAAGCACTTAGCACTTGATATGTGATTTTCTCAGATTCAGTTTATTTTCCATTTGCAGTAAAACCACATTGGAATACTTGTGCAATAGTGCCCCAGTGTGCACCAGACAAGTACAGACAGAGGAAGAAGCTGGAACATGGTCAGGGTTAGGGTCTGTCATGTCTGTCTGTGTGTGTTGCAGTTCGCCATGTCGAGGAAGGTGGTACGGTCCAGTAAGTTCCGGCATGTGTTCGGGCAGGCCGTGAAGAGCGACCAGTGCTACGACGACATCCGCATCTCTCAGATGACCTGGGACAGCAACTTCTGCTCCGTCAACCCCAAGTTTGTGGCTATGATCGTGGACGCCAGCGGGGGCGGGGCCTTCATGGTGCTGCCGCTCAACAAGGTTGAATACACTGTGGATAGTAACCTCTCAGGCCCAGTGCATTCTGGGACAAAGCCCTTTAGTCTTATTCCAAGAACTGTTTCTTTATTTCCAAGGGAGACATTTCTGTATCTTTTTACAACAGGATAGTTTTGCTTTGTCCCATTGACATAACTGGTTTTAAGAAAGTCAGAATGTGCTCAAATTAAGATTCTTTTTGCCAAATTTGACCCATTTTGAACATATTTTTCATCCTTTTTTTAAAGTCAGACGTTTGAAAGAGTAGAATTAAATGCATCAACACAAAAGGTAAACATAGTCAAGAGCAAAACTGCTGAGATTGTTTTCTAAAGTTTAATTCTGCTCCATTTATTCCCAGTTGGTCCAGGATTCTCGCTAACACATTGGTTAGCGTTAGCGTTTGTCGTTGATCCTTTAGTTTCCTCAAACACTTCATCTCCAAATATCGAACACTCTTCTTTCTGCACAAACACGTTTATGATTCGTGTCTCGAACCCACATCCTGTGTCTTAAACACGACCAAATAAGGTCAAAACCCCAGAGCAACAGAGTGAGTGCGACTTCCCTTTTCTCTGAGATACTTATAAGGAGCATCTGTGATCAGGGTTTGACACGTCACCCTTTAAACAACGAGCCGAGTGATTACATGTACTTTTAACGTTTGTTTTGTACTGTTTTTATAATATTTTAACTTATTTGTTATGTACCTGTGACTGAGAGAGCAGCCGGCAACACTGCAATTTCCTTTCACTTAAACCCATCTGTTCAGACACTAGGACCCTGGAAATCACTGTCCTTTCATAACTGTGGGCTCATAACTCCTTTAGCTTTTTAACAAATATAATGTATTGTTATCATCAAATATAATACAATTATTGTGTATTTACAATACATGATTATTTGTATGGCACGATTCATGTGTTTAACAAATAATAACACACTAAAATCATTACACACAATAATTACATTCAAATAACAACAGTCCTTCAGTTGCTGAACAGAGAAGAAGAAGTCTCACATTTTACTGCAGATGGTTACTGCACAAATCTGAACTGTTTCCCAAATGATTCACAAACTCGCCGTGAATGGAACAGAATGGATAGAACGGAACGGAACGGAATAGAAGATCTTATTTAGTCAGTATTTCCTGTTTCTCAGAGCGGCCGTATCGACATGTCGCAGCCCACGGTCTGTGGTCACACTGCACCTGTTCTGGACATCGACTTCTGTCCTCACAACGACAACATCATCGCCAGCGGCTCCGAGGACTGCAGCGTCATGGTAACACACTTTATCTATATAGCACACATCATGCAGGACTGAACTCGATGGTATCTCTGTCTCTCTGTCTCTCTCTCTGTCTCTCTCTCTCTGTCTCTCTGTGTCTGTCTCTCTCTCTGTCTCTCTGTCTCTCTCTCTCTGTCTCTCTCTCTGTCTCTCTGTGTCTGTCTCTCTCTCTCTGTCTCTCTGTCTCTCTCTCTCTGTCTCTCTCTCTGTCTCTCTGTGTCTGTCTCTCTCTCTCTGTCTCTGTCTCTCTCTCTCTGTCTCTCTCTCTGTCTCTCTGTGTCTGTCTCTCTCTCTGTCTCTCTGTCTCTCTCTCTCTGTCTCTCTCTCTGTCTCTCTGTGTCTGTCTCTCTCTCTCTGTCTCTCTGTCTCTCTCTCTCTGTCTCTCTCTCTGTCTCTCTGTGTCTGTCTCTCTCTCTCTGTCTCTGTCTCTCTCTCTCTGTCTCTCTCTCTGTCTCTCTGTGTCTGTCTCTCTCTCTGTCTCTCTGTGTCTGTCTCTCTCTCTCTGTCTCTCTCTCTCTCTCTCTCTGTCTCTCTCTCTCTCTCTCTGTCTCTCTGTCTCTCTCTCTCTGTCTCTCTCTCTGTCTCTCTCTCTCTCTGTGTCTGTCTCTCTCTGTCTCTCTCTCTGTCTCTCTGTCTCTCTCTCTCTGTCTCTCTGTGTCTGTCTCTCTCTGTCTCTCTCTCTGTCTCTCTGTCTCTCTCTCTCTGTCTCTCTCTCTGTCTCTCTGTCTCTCTGTGTCTGTCTCTCTCTGTCTCTCTCTCTCTGTCTGTCTCTCTCTGTCTCTCTGTCTGTCTCTCTCTGTCTCTCTCTGTCTCTCTCTCTCAGTCTGTCTCTCTCTGTCTCTCTCTCTGTCTCTCTCTGTCTCTCTCTGTCTCTCTCTCTCAGTCTGTCTCTCTCTGTCTCTCTCTCTGTCTGTCTCTCTCTCTCTCTGTCTCTCTCTGTCTCTCTCTGTCTCTCTCTCTCAGTCTGTCTCTCTCTGTCTCTCTCTCTGTCTCTCTCTATCTCTCTCTGTCTCTCTCTCTCAGTCTGTCTCTCTCTGTCTCTCTCTCTGTCTGTCTCTCTCTCTCTCTCTGTGTCTCTCTCTCTATAATAACTATAGTAGAGCTCACAGAACACATTTCAACACTGCAAAAAGAGAGCAAAATTGAGTCAAAAAATGCTTACATTTGGAAACATTAATTCACGATTGCATAATAATAACAATAATACATTACAATAAAACTAGATGAATCAAGTGTGTGTAATAAATAAATAGAATATGTAAAAGGCAACAATGAATAATAAATACTAAACACAAACTAATCTAAAAAGGTCTCGAGCCACGACAGGAACAAAGATGTTGAAGTGAAGACCTGTTCTCTCTCTGGTCCTCAGATCTGGGAGATCCCGGAGGGCGGCCTGACGTCTCCTCTGACGGAGCCCGTGGTCAGACTGGACGGTCACTCCAAACGTGTGGGCATCCTGAGCTGGCACCCCACGGCCCACAACGTCCTCCTGAGCGCAGGTTCCACTCCTTCATCTGTGTATCTCCCTAATGCAATGGCCATTGCAAATGGCAAATAAATTCTTGAATCTTAAATGTCCATAATGTCCATAACGTCCAGAGTGAAGAGTCTGTTTTTCTAGAGTATAATTTTACTTTCATACACTTAAAAATATTCCTGAATTAGATTTAGCCCAATTATAATAGTGGTTCCAGAACTTTCTGTGTCTGCGTATGTTTCCTCCAGGTGCTCCAGTTTCTCTACCACTAAAAACATGTAAAATAGGTCTGATGGCGCCCCCTGTAGGCGACTCCCATCTCTGAGTGAGAGACTAATGCCCACGATGGTAAAGGTCTTTGAGACTGTGGTTTGAGAAAGGCGCTATATAAATAAATATCTGTCTCTGTTGGCTGTTGCATTGATGCGCCTCTGTCTCTGCAGCCTGTGATAACGTCCTGATCCTGTGGAACGTGGCGAGAGGAGAAGCCGTGGTGCGGGTCGACCTTCACCCAGACATGATCTACAGCGCCGTGTGGAACCGAGACGGGTCCAGGATCCTGACCTCCTGCAAAGACAAGATGCTGAGGATCCTGGACCCTCGCAAAGGCACCGTCATCACCGTGAGTCCTGGTCCCAATCCTGGTCCCAATCCTGGTCCCAATCCTGGTCCCAATCCTGGTCCCAATCCTTGTCAGAATAGAGGCTGGTGGGGGGTACAATGGGAATCTTCCGGGTCCTGGTCTGGGGATGGTCCTGGTCTTGACAGGTAGCTCTAGTGCCAAAGCAGGATGGGAGACTGTTTTCTTGCAGTTTGATAATACCCATGGTGCTTATAAGAAATTTGGTTTTCCTTCTCCCAACCAAACTGTGCTTCACATAAAAAACTAAAAATGTAAATTTGCGGATGCTTTTGTGCACTTTGAGCTTCGTTATTGATCCAGTATTAAACAGTAAATCAAACGGTCTACAGTCCCTCCTCAGATGTTGTGTTGTTCTGTTGCAGGAGAAGGAGAAGCCTCACGAAGGCTCCAGACCAGTGCGAGCCGTCTTCATGTCCGACGGGAAGATCCTGAGCACTGGCTTCAGCCGCATGAGCGAGAGGCAGGTGGCGCTGTGGGACCCTGTGAGTGCGACATCACAACCTGCATCGCTTCACCACATTCTTCAGTTTAAATAGTGCTTTTCTGCGACCACCACCAACCATTCACACACACACCAGACTCATTCTAATGTGGGGGAAGTGTCTTGCCTAAGGACACAACCACAGTTTGGCACTTTACAGCCGCAGATGCCCCACTGTGGCACCTGCTGTTCCCAGAGGTCTCCCATCACAGACTAACCAGGCCCTGCCCAGAGCGACAGGATATTAGTCTCATCACAATTTACAAAACTTTTAGGAAGTAGATTGATGAATAAGAAATTGATTTGTTTTAAACTTCAAAGGATAATGATATTGTAGCTTCCATAATGTGCAGGTGTAGAATATACTGCACACACGGAACATAATAATAACTTCCAACTGTTCAACACTTTTGTAAACAATGTTTTTTAATGTTTTTGCAGAAAAACTTCTCTGAGCCTCTGACGCTGCAGGAGCTGGACACGGGGAGCGGCGTCCTGCTGCCGTTCTACGATCCAGACACTAACGTGGTCTACCTCTGTGGGAAGGTACCACAGCAGTCTATAATACTACGGTCCAGACACTAACGTGGTCCACCTCTGTGGGAAGGTACCACAGCAGTCTATAATACTACGGTCCAGACACTAACGTGGTCCACCTCTGTGGGAAGGTACCACCGCAGTCTATAATACTACGGTCCAGACACTAACGTGGTCCACCTCTGTGGGAAGGTACCACAGCAGTCTATAATACTACGGTCCAGACACTAACGTGGTCCACCTCTGTGAAGGTACCACAGCAGTCTATAATACTACGGTCCAGACACTAACGTGGTCCACCTCTGTGAAGGTACCACAGCAGTCTATAATACTACGGTCCAGACACTAACGTGGTCCACCTCTGTGGGAAGGTACCACCGCAGTCTATAATACTACGGTCCAGACACTAACGTGGTCCACCTCTGTGAAGGTACCACAGCAGTCTATAATACTACGGTCCAGACACTAACGTGGTCCACCTCTGTGAAGGTACCACAGCAGTCTATAATACTACGGTCCAGACACTAACGTGGTCCACCTCTGTGGGAAGGTACCACAGCAGTCTATAATACTACGGTCCAGACACTAACGTGGTCCACCTCTGTGAAGGTACCACAGTAGTCTATAATACTACGGTCCAGACACTAACGTGGTCCACCTCTGTGAAGGTACCACAGCAGTCTATAATACTACGGTCCAGACACTAACGTGGTCCACCTCTGTGAAGGTACCACAGCAGTCTATAATACTACGGTCCAGACACTAACGTGGTCCACCTCTGTGAAGGTACCACAGCAGTCTATAATACTACGGTCCAGACACTAACGTGGTCCACCTCTGTGAAGGTACCACAGCAGTCTATAATACTACGGTCCAGACACTAACGTGGTCCACCTCTGTGAAGGTACCACAGCAGTCTATAATACTACGGTCCAGACACTAACGTGGTCCACCTCTGTGGGAAGGTACCACAGCAGTCTATAATACTACGGTCCAGACACTAACGTGGTCCACCTCTGTGGGAAGGTACCACAGCAGTCTATAATACTACGGTCCAGACACTAACGTGGTCCACCTCTGTGAAGGTACCACAGCAGTCTATAATACTACGGTCCAGACACTAACGTGGTCCACCTCTGTGGGAAGGTACCACAGCAGTCTATAATACTACGGTCCAGACACTAACGTGGTCCACCTCTGTGGGAAGGTACCACCGCAGTCTATAATACTACGGTCCAGACACTAACGTGGTCCACCTCTGTGAAGGTACCACAGCAGTCTATAATACTACGGTCCAGACACTAACGTGGTCCACCTCTGTGAAGGTACCACAGCAGTCTATAATACTACGGTCCAGACACTAACGTGGTCCACCTCTGTGGGAAGGTACCACAGCAGTCTATAATACTACGGTCCAGACACTAACGTGGTCCACCTCTGTGAAGGTACCACAGCAGTCTATAATACTACGGTCCAGACACTAACGTGGTCCACCTCTGTGTGAAGGTACCACAGCAGTCTATAATACTACGGTCCAGACACTAACGTGGTCCACCTCTGTGAAGGTACCACAGCAGTCTATAATACTACGGTCCAGACACTAACGTGGTCCACCTCTGTGGGAAGGTACCACAGCAGTCTATAATACTACGGTCCAGACACTAACGTGGTCCACCTCTGTGGGAAGGTACCACCGCAGTCTATAATACTACGGTCCAGACACTAACGTGGTCCACCTCTGTGAAGGTACCACAGCAGTCTATAATACTACGGTCCAGACACTAACGTGGTCCACCTCTGTGAAGGTACCACAGCAGTCTATAATACTACGGTCCAGACACTAACGTGGTCCACCTCTGTGAAGGTACCACAGCAGTCTATAATACTACGGTCCAGACACTAACGTGGTCCACCTCTGTGGGAAGGTACCACAGTAGTCTATAATACTACGGTCCAGACACTAACGTGGTCCACCTCTGTGAAGGTACCACAGCAGTCTATAATACTACGGTCCAGACACTAACGTGGTCCACCTCTGTGAAGGTACCACAGCAGTCTATAATACTACGGTCCAGACACTAACGTGGTCCACCTCTGTGAAGGTACCACAGCAGTCTAAATACTACGGTCCAGACACTACCGTGGTCCACCTCTGTGACGGTACCACAGCAGTCTATAATACTACGGTCCAGACACTAACGTGGTCCACCTCTGTGGGAAGGTACCACAGCAGTCTATAATACTACGGTCCAGACACTAACGTGGTCCACCTCTGTGGGAAGGTACCACAGCAGTCTATAATACTACGGTCCAGACACTAACGTGGTCCACCTCTGTGAAGGTACCACAGCAGTCTATAATACTACGGTCCAGACACTAACGTGGTCCACCTCTGTGGGAAGGTACCACAGCAGTCTATAATACTACGGTCCAGACACTAACGTGGTCCACCTCTGTGGGAAGGTACCACCGCAGTCTATAATACTACGGTCCAGACACTAACGTGGTCCACCTCTGTGAAGGTACCACAGCAGTCTATAATACTACGGTCCAGACACTAACGTGGTCCACCTCTGTGAAGGTACCACAGCAGTCTATAATACTACGGTCCAGACACTAACGTGGTCCACCTCTGTGAAGGTACCACAGCAGTCTATAATACTACGGTCCAGACACTAACGTGGTCCACCTCTGTGTGAAGGTACCACAGCAGTCTATAATACTACGGTCCAGACACTAACGTGGTCCACCTCTGTGGGAAGGTACCACAGCAGTCTATAATACTACGGTCCAGACACTAACGTGGTCCACCTCTGTGGGAAGGTACCACAGCAGTCTATAATACTACGGTCCAGACACTAACGTGGTCCACCTCTGTGTGAAGGTACCACAGCAGTCTATAATACTACGGTCCAGACACTAACGTGGTCCACCTCTGTGAAGGTACCACAGCAGTCTATAATACTACGGTCCAGACACTAACGTGGTCCACCTCTGTGAAGGTACCACAGCAGTCTATAATACTACGGTCCAGACACTAACGTGGTCCACCTCTGTGGGAAGGTACCACAGCAGTCTATAATACTACGGTCCAGACACTAACGTGGTCCACCTCTGTGAAGGTACCACAGCAGTCTATAATACTACGGTCCAGACACTAACGTGGTCCACCTCTGTGAAGGTACCACAGCAGTCTATAATACTACGGTCCAGACACTAACGTGGTCCACCTCTGTGAAGGTACCACAGCAGTCTATAATACTACGGTCCAGACACTAACGTGGTCCACCTCTGTGAAGGTACCACAGCAGTCTATAATACTACGGTCCAGACACTAACGTGGTCCACCTCTGTGAAGGTACCACAGCAGTCTATAATACTACGGTCCAGACACTAACGTGGTCCACCTCTGTGAAAGTACCACAGCAGTCTATAATACTACGGTCCAGCTTTATAAAATGTTATGTAAGACGTCCTTGTGTCAATATTAGCGCCCAAGAAGTCAAATGTATTATTATTATTATTATTATTACTATTATCAATAAATATACATGATTTCTCCCCTTCACTAAGTGTAAAACTTCTAACACAGTTTGTTGAGAGGCGACCGACTGCTGTGAGTAAACAGTACGTTGCTATGGTACCTAGCACTAGCATTTCCTTGGTGGAAACCCAAGGACTCAGAACCAGAACCAGTCCAGTACCATGGAGAAAATGGGCTTTAACGGCTGTAGGATGTTGGTTACTGTTATAAGGAAAATGGACATTTAAAAAGACTCAACAGTTAGAGACAGAGACCGTACATAATCTCATTATTGTCTGTTTGTTCACGTTTCCAGGGCGACAGCAGCATCCGGTACTTCGAGGTGACGGACGAGGCCCCGTACGTGCACTTCCTGTCCATGTTCAGCAGCAAAGACAGTCAGAAGGGCATGGGGTTCATGCCCAAGAGAGGCCTGGAGGTCAACAAGTGCGAGATCGCCAGGTACTGATCAGGAGCGGGATTATTATGGAGTACATCATTTAAGCCACAAAACAATTAGACAATAAAATCAATGTAACTATTTTCTCGCTCTAAAACGTTAAACTTTTTTTTAAAAGAGAGGACCACCTTCTCTCAGCCAATCAGCTTTACCGTACAGATGTGCGGTTGCAGATTACTCTTATGTATGATATTCTGTATGTTGGCCAAAAAGTTAGGGACCTCAGCTTTAATGATGGGCTAACTTAACTTTTGTGATGTTGAGGGGATATTCTATCAGACTGTGATAACAACAGTAATAATAAACATGGCTTCATATTATAACGTTGTAAGTCTTTTTGTGATTTTTTTTTAAAAGGTTTTACAAACTCCATGAAAGAAAGTGTGAGCCCATCATCATGACTGTGCCTCGAAAGGTGAGACTGTTTTTAAATAAGTTACAGATCCTCAAAAGACACAATGTTTTGCCTTATTTCAGGCCATTCAAAATCCTAATGAGACTGTACTTTGTCATTTCATGTTTTAGAATGTGGAGCTATATCTTAGGTTGAAAATGTATGCTGAAGTAAGTAAAAGGATAATCTGCCTGTAACTCCCTGATCTACCACCAGAGGGAGACATGGAGTTTGTTTTTTTCCAAATTCAAAGTGAACTCTGTCCTTTGGGGTCTTATTTTTTATTTTTTGAATAGGTTTATTGTCTTTTTCATTAAAAAGCACAATCAACCAGAAATGCTCCCGTAGGCCACAGACTTCTGCCAAGAGGTTCAGGTCCACTCCCAAAATAGAATCATTTAGGTTCATGTTTACAGCCTGTAATCAATGTTGTGATTTTTACCTTATCCCATTTCTGAAGTTTCCTGAACAAATAGTAAACAAACAGATAGACGGACAAACCTTGGTGAAAACATTACCCCCTGGTGCCTGAGGTTATGAAGGCGATCTGTGCAGACTTAACCTAAAAGCTGTGAATAGATTTATATTTGATTGACAGTTGTTGCCTCTTCCTCTGCTCAGTCGGACTTGTTCCAAGAAGATTTGTACCCGGACACGATTGGTCCAGAGCCGTCGGTGGAGGCAGATGATTGGTTCGCCGGGAAGGAAGCTCCGCCCATCCTCATCTCGCTGAAAGACGGCTTTGTGGCTACGACCAAAACCAAAGAGTTTAAAGTTCACAAAAGTCTCCTGAAAACGACCAGTGGCTCCGCAGCAGCAGGGGCCTCGGACAGCAGCGAGGTGAGGGCCCTTTAAGTGCCACCATAACACTACAATGTATTACTCTGTGTACAAAGACCGACCATTAACATTTATATCTCACTGTCTAAAGTCACATTAACACAACAAACCTGTAGATTATTATAATTATGTAGATTTCTCCATTTTGAGATCAACAGTTTTAATCAATCTAGTTTTATCTTATCTTTCATTTCATTTTTTCATTTTTACAAACTCCACACAGAAAGGCCTGGAGGTGGAATTGAGCCCAAATCGTTTTCAGTCACCACCGTGCCGCCAACGTTTATCACCAGACAATGAGAGAAACTCTGATTTTACACACGCTTTAAACTGTAGCCTACATATAATAATATATAATAATAATAATATATTATATAATGCTAACATATAATACTAATATATAATACGAATAAGAATAAAAAATATGTGTTCTGTGTGTTTTCAGGACGTCCAGACTCTGAGGAAGGAAGTGAAGGAGATGAAAGCTGAGGTGGCAGCTCTGATCGACCGTGTGCGAGCGCTTGAGAGCAAGCATTAAACTAGAACTAACATTTAGCCATTTTTAGAACAAAGTTGTAATGGTACGCTATGAAAAGCCGCGGGGTTTAAAGGGAGACTTTAGGACCAAACTATGATGTCATCATGTGAAGCAAAGGAACGTTCTCACCATCATCTGTTCTTCAGTTTGAAGGTTTTCCCAATATTTTGTTCGTAATCCAAAGAACTTTCTCAAGGGAATGAAAGTTGAAAATTTAGCAGGATCGTTAGACCGGGGTACAAGTCTAACGATCCTGCAAAATCGTTAGACTTGGGAGGAGGTCTAACGATCATGCTAGATCATTAGACTTTAGATGTGTTAATGAGTTAGTCTCAGGATCAGGGTCTAACCAGTGTGGGCGGTCCCGGCTGCGCTGACATGCTGCAGTACCACCCCGGGCCTGTGGGGGTGGACCCGTAATAAGAATTAGCCAATGCTAACATATAGCATCTTCTTACCTCTGGAAAACGTCTTTATGGGTCTAACCAAACCCACAGGTTATAAATCTCCAACTTTGTCTGAGCTTTTTGGATTAAACTGAAGCACAAAGGAGGCTAACTGAAGTACAGATGATGCTAACTGAAGTACAGATGATGCTAACTGAAGTACAGATGATGCTAACTGAAGCACAGATGATGCTAGCTGAAGTACAGATGATGCTAACTGAAGTACAGATGATGCTAACTGAAGCACAGATGATGCTAACTGAAGCACAGATGATGCTAACTGAAGTACAGATTATGCTAACTGAAGTACAGATGATGCTAACTGAAGTACAGATGATGCTAACTGAAGTACAGATGATGCTAACTGAAGTACAGATGATACTAACTGAAGCACAGATGATGCTAACTGAAGCACAGATGATGCTAACTGAAGTACAGATGATGCTAACTGAAGTACAGATGATGCTAACTGAAGCACAGATGATGCTAACTGAAGCACAGATGATGCTAACTGAAGTACAGATGATGCTAACTGAAGTACAGATGATGCTAACTGAAGCACAGATTATGCTAACTGAAGTACAGATGATGCTAACTGAAGTACAGATGATGGAGAGTAACTTTCCTTTGTTTTGAATAATCTCTGTACGATTGAGATCTTACACAAACTTTTTTTCTCAGAAGTAAATGAACCAAACTTGCAGCTACATAAAGCTGTGCATTTGTCTTCATCTAAATTATTCGGCCTCCAGATCAAATCAAAACAGCGGGTGAAGATAAAGATGTGACATGTGCTGTGAAGAATGTTGTACTAATGTGTAGGCTCAAATAAAGATTGATTGACGACATCTGTGGCTCCTCTCACTGGATCTGAAATACTGTTTTAAGAGATTTTTAGAAGAACGTTCAGTCGCAACAGAAAAAGAAAAGCACCAAAAAAGTTTAGCACGAATTCTGATGTTTTATGGTTGGATATTCTGATTATTAGAAAAGTGAAAAATGGTTTGTTTGTCTGGTGTTTTTGTTTGTTTTTTTATTGTGTGTCTTTTGTTTGTGTTTGTTGTGCTTGTGTTTCTGTGTGATTGTCTTGATTTTCATTGTCCATTGTCACAAAAAATAAAATAAATGGGTCTTTCACATTCAGTCCTCCCGTGCCGCTCTGAGCTCTTCCAGGCGGGGCCGGGTTTGGGAAGACCGGTCCACAGGTGCAGCCCACGAGTCTGGGTTTGGGAAGACCGGTCCACAGGTGCAGCCCACGAGTCTGGGTTTGGGAAGACCGGTCCACAGGTGCAGCCTACGAGTCTGGGTTTGGGAAGACCGGTCCACAGGTGCAGCCTACGAGTCCGGGTTTGGGAAGACCGGTCCACAGGTGCAGCCCACGAGTCTGGGTTTGGGAAGACCGGTCCACAGGTGCAGCCTACGAGTCCGGGTTTGGGAAGACCGGTCCACCGGTGCAGGTGAGAGAGGTTTTTGCACGTTATAGCCCCTTTAAAAAGTTAGTTATTTTATTTATTTCGAACCATACACAATACACATTTTTACATATATCAATATAGCAGACAAATAACCCGTACCTGGTTCGAAAAGGAGTTGGATGAAGCAAATGCTTATTGGGTTCCAACCCCATCAGACAAAGTGTTTAACAATATCATGCAGTAGAATTCTTGAAAATACAGCGGTACATTACAAACAGTTATACAATACTACCACCGATGGTATAAGACAGACAACACTGAACACACACACACACAGGCCCAAACACACTCCGACCCTACACCTCTCACCCACTACTTGCTCAGTACTCTCTTACTTCCACATATTTGTTCAATAAATCTTTTTTAAACATTCTTTTAAATGTGATCAGGTTTGAGCAGGTCTTTAATTCATCTGATAAATCCTTCCAAACAGCGGCTCCACGCACTGAGATACACATTGATTTCAAAGTAGTCCTACATTTAGGCACATACACTTTTTTACTGCCTCTGAGTCTATAATTATGATGAGCATCTCGATCGTGGAAAAGGTTCTGTAACTTAGATGGCAGAGAGTTTACAGATGCCCGGAACACTATTTGAGCAGTTTTAAATGTAATCACATCCTTTAAGTTCTCCTAACTCTATGAACAGTGGGTTTGAATGATATCTATAATGGACATTTGATACAATACGAATAGCTTTTTTTTGAAGAGTTAAGATTGCTGATGTCATTAGCTGATATCGGACAGCAGGGGGCGCCACTTTCATACAGACACAGACAACAGGAGATTTTCAGATTACACATTTTATATAGTTTTCCATGTCTTAACAAAACAGTCATAAATGCTTTTACAATGTGGGTGAATATGTTCAATGCTCCCGGGGGGCTGAGGTCCCGCTAGTCAAAACAGTGAAAAAACTACAATGATATATAACAATAAAAGCATTTATTCTTAAACACTTGACTAGACTACACTTAGCAACTATTATATTGTGTTAGATGGTTCAGATGTACAAAATTAACATGTAATAAACCAGTGCAACTTACTTCCCCCAAAACTGCCCATTTTGTTTAAATATTCATGAAATAAAAATAAAAATCATGTTTTTCATGAGTGCCGTACATGCAAATGCCAATACACACTTAACCAAAGAGAAATAAAAGTTAAACATAAGAATGAATTAAGAATGTTGAATATTTACATAAAAAGTAATTGGGTGTTTGTTCACATGGACTGTGCTCTCAGGATTATAACAATTAAGTTATAATAACTGTCAGGATTATAACAGTTCAATTATAATTGTCAGAATTATAACAGTTAAATTATAACTGTCAGGATTATAACAGTTAAATTATAACTGTTTGGATTATGACAAAGGAAGGGTTTGGGTTATGTTGCAAACACATAAAAGGCCACAAAAATGTAGCACTCAGTCTATGATCATGACTAAACACCTGAATTACAGTGTGGTCCAGACCGTCTGAGACGTTTAAAGCAGTTGTGAAATATTAGTTTTATGTACAAAGTGGACTCCTGCAGCGATAACCACCTTTTTCTTTTGTTACAAGATAAAAATACTTGATAAAGTACTAGCCCAACTCAATAGAATACAATGGGACTGGTACCAAATAAAATATATACCATTATTATTTTCAGTCATTTTAGTTGACTCAACAATATCTTCTACAACTAAAACATTTTCATTTTGTGTAACTCAATTCCACCAATATATTTTATGAACTTAGCATTTTAGTTGGAAAACCTCAATTCAAAAAGCTGCTCGAGTCAATGTAAAATAATTAGACAGTATAAACAGAAGTACTTTTAAGTATTTCAAACTCTCCCAAACATTTCGAACACCACAATTGTTCTTTACACGTAGTTTTTGGGAGCGGAGGCGGACGAGTTGCTGTAGTACTTGGCCGTGCCTCCGGAGGTGCTGTTGGCTCGGCTGAAGCAGCACAGAAGCCCGCCGGCAATGAGGAGCAGGACCCCCGCGCCCCACCCGATGAAGATGCACGGCCCCAGCTCCATCTTCTGCGCCCCGTGCATCGGATCGTTGAAGGCCCTGACCACGTTATGGGCCGACCAGCTGGCGGGGATGATGACCATCAGCCCGGCGATGATCAGCCCGATCCCAGACACCAGGCTGAGCTTGGGTTTGACGTCTTCGTTCTCCACGCAGGTGGTGAAGTCGGCGCCGCAGAAGAGCACGAGCAGCGCCAGGCAGCTGATCATGGCGCTGATGATGATCATGGCTCGGGCGGCCTGGAGGTCAGAGGCCAGCTCCAGGAGGGAGTCGTAGTTCTTACACTGCTGCTGCCCTGTGCTCTGCATCACACACTCCATCCACAGGCCTTTGTACGTGGTCTGCGACGGGAGCAGAGAGGAGGCTTTAAAACGGTAAGAATACAGATATATGCGCTAAAAAAACATATTCCCAAACCGCTCTGACCACTTTAAAGTCCTGTCTCTAAGCCAACCCCAACACAAATGTGAGACTTTCAAATGGTCTTCTATCTTTGCCTCGGATCTCAAACTTTGGAACAGAAATTGTTAATAAAATTGCAATCATACAATAAACAAGCACTGATATTGTCATGTACAGTATACTATGGTTGGCTGCGGTTCCACTTTTTTATTGTACATAATTATATAAAGTTCCCAGACAGATGTTGTATAGTCTACATTGTCTATAGTTCACGTAGTTACAGGCAGCGTAACCATGGTAACAGTGATATGTGGTTACAGGCAGAGTAACCGTGGTAACAGTGATATGTGGTTAAAGGCAGCGTAACCGTGGTGACAGTGATACGTGGTTATAGGCAGAGTAACCGTGGTAACAGGGATACGTGGTTACAGGCAGCGTATCCGTGGTGACAGTGATACGTGGTTACAGGCAGAGTAACCGTGCTAACAGTGATATGTGGTTAAAGGCAGCGTAACCGTGGTGACAGTGATACGTGGTTATAGGCAGAGTAACCGTGGTAACAGGGATACGTAGTTACAGGCAGCGTATCCGTGGTAACGATGGTTCTGTGACTCACTTGTGCCGTGACGATGTTGGAGCCCACAAAGGACGACATGGTCCAGCGCGGCATGGCACAGCACACAATGACCCCGATGAGACCAAGGACTCCCAGAGCAACGCACACGATCTGCACTCCGACGGATCCCATCCTGAAACAAGAGGGAAACGAGTTAAAGCTGGGGTACCTAACTTTCACACCACAACAAATTAGCAAACAAGAAAAAATCTATATGAAAAATGAATGGTTTAGGGCCACATTTGAAAAGCGAATCTTGGAAATGCTTGAATAAGAAACACGTTATTCTAAATATGGATCTCTTTTTGATTCATCCTAAATGATAACTTCCATACGAAGCAAGTTTATATGCGTAGCACAGTTCATAAACCACTCAAAGTGCTGAACAAAACAAGAAAAGAAACCTTAAAATCACACAAGGCACTAAAATCATAAACAATCTCAGTGCATTAAAAAGATGAATTACAGGCCTTGATCTTGCGATTTAATCTTTAGTGTATGCTGTGTGCTATCGCTTTTATCCTTGTTGTTATCTAACCTGGGGCCTACGGGGGTTTGAGAATCACTGTCGGCACATTTACATCTAAAGAGCTCCTGAATGGGCCTCCTCTGAGAAACTTTTATGACAGACACTTCACTCATGATATAGAATTTTGTTATTGTGCTTATGAGTAAATGTTTTGTATTTTACTAAAGAGCATATTGCTGTTCATGTGCTGTATATCTACCTGTTTACACGTAGATGTTTATCATGCTTTTCAACTGTGATTTTTAGAGTGGAGCCAAATTGGACATACAAATCTGTACATCCTTTTACATTACACACTCACAACACTCTAGACCTGGTCACAACAGAGAACACACTCTAGACCTGGTCACAACAGAGAACACACCCTAGACCTGGTCCCAGCAGAGGACACACCCTAGACCTGGTCCCAGCAGAGGACACACCCTAGACCTGGTCCCAGCAGAGGACACACCCTAGACCTGGTCCCAGCAGAGGACACGCCCTAGACCTGGTCACAGCAGAGGACAAGCCTTAGAACTGGTCACTTTAGACCTGATCAGTCCAAAAAACATGTTTCAGCAGCCAATGGGGGCCTTGTTTCTGCGTCGCCAAGGAAATGGAATTATACAAATATGAATACATCACACAGTGGTCTATTGTTTCTTTAACAAAAGATTAATGAAAAACATGTCTAATTTGAATTGCAAGTAACCCTGTGAATATAGGCATTTTTCACCACCAACTCCTTGATAACATTGTGGTAGTTACAACAGAAAACACTTTTGAAAGTGCATAACGAGAGTCTGAAAGCCGCAAGAACATTTTGTACAAGAATCAACAAGGACAAAGTCTGTGCTACAAAAAGACTCCGCCCAAATTTATGAAGAAAAGCAAAAATTGTCAATGCATCTCTCTTTCAGTACAGCCATATTTTCTGCTGTGTTGATGCTTTCCCAACAATAGCATGGCTCATTAAATATATTTCGAAATGGATGTAAATCTTTATAATCCCGGCTACATTTTCCACATCTCGAAGCTGTAAACCCTGGTAGCTTTTGTTCCTGTAGAATGCATACCTTCTGGGTGCGTGACGCCCTCAGACAGGCCCCGACCGGCCCCGACAGGATCACTATCTTCAGGATATGTATTATACAGGACCGTGTCGGGACAGGCCCAGAACCAGGACGCGACCACCACATGTCACACCTTTTACACCGCGATCCCGCCGCCGATGTTTAACACTGACTGAAAGAAGTCTCATTTCCAATAAGTACAACTAAAGCTGGGGTCCCCGAACCACAACCATCCGAGTTTTGTTGTCCTCAAAACAGTTTGGTTCTATCACTAGTTTTATTGGGACCAAAAATAAAGTTTTTACACATACTAAAGATTAAGTATCCCAGCTTTGATTAAAGGTTGTCTTGTAAATCTTCTGATAAGTAGTAGTAGTAATAGTAAAAGTGTTATCACAAGTTTTATGTCCATTTGTGGAAGAATCAAGTCAGAAATTACATTTACAAACAGACCGATGTGTTTGTGGAGAGGCCTGGCAGCTGCAGGTTTTCCCACTGACAGATACTGTAGTATTTTATATTTTCTGAATAAAAACGAATTGAGAGTTTGGACAAGTTCCCGCCAAGAACCAGCTGCTCCCTCTCCCATTTTTACAGTAAAGTCTACTCCTTTTCTTTTTGGGAGCGCCTCTAATAGAATGATGTAAATGTGAATGTTAAAATGTAAACGGCTCAAAAAAAAAAAAAAAAAAAAAAAAAAAAACAAAGTAGTGAGTAAAGTGCATTCTTCTCAATTCAACTTGTTTTATGAAATTGAGCAAATGTTTTATTTCAGTTTTAGGATTTTAGGTTTTAACCATGAGGAGCTGCGGCTGTGACATACAAGCGCAAAGAGGCGGGGCTTAACAGTTTTGTCAATAAAACTGTTATAAATAATGAAATAATATTGTGTGTGTATAGTTTGTCCTTTAAGATGTTTTTGTAATAGTTTGTTCTAATATGTGTTTTATGGTTTTCTAATGATGCAAGGGACATCGTAAAGTTGGTTCAAACGTAATATTTTTCTCTTTCTATTTTTTTTAATATATATGTATTATATGTTTATATAAAGATCAACAACGCCAAAAAGTAAATAAGTTATTGAAAAAATATTGTATTTATTTGTAAATGAGCTAAAAATCTCTTGGTGCGTTCTGTTCCATCTCCAAAAATAACTGTAATAATAATGTTGTAATTTTCTATTTAAATGCGTTCATCATAAAATAGTCTTCAAACTCAGATGCTAATGCTGTGTCTGCAAATGTATAATTCTATAAAAAAACGGATCGATGATGGAATAATTGTATATTTTGTTTGTGATTTTCCCATTTCAAAGCCGTGGGTTTCTACAGCATCGATACATCTATGTTCATTCAAATAGAGTTGTTTTACCTGGTTTCTGTTGTTTCTGGATTCACAAAGGTCAAAACTCGGCGTGTTCCTTCTGCTGGGACGCTCTCTCTGGGACGCTCTCTCTGGGACGCTCTCTCTGGGTCGCTCTCTCTGGGATGCTCTCTCTCCCTGGGACGCTCTGGGACGCTCTCCTGAAATGGGGCGTCCGGGACGTCGTGAGGGTATTTGAAGAGGAATGTGAGGGCTCAGGGCGGGACCATCTCCGACCCAGACCAGACTGGACTTGTCCAATTCCTGAGTTTCCCCTTTACTTGTGCGTCTAAAGATCTCAGACAGAAGGCTCCATGATTGAGGAGTTTACGCTTGAATTCAATAAACTCTTTTTGATTCTTGTGGTAAAGAATTTGCACAGAGAGACGTCTAATTCCAAAATTAACTGTTTGTTTTGTGCTAAATGTTAGTGAGAATAAAGCTATAGCTCCGACCACCTCCTCTTTCTCAGCCAGAGCTCATTTCTCTTTGGGTTCGTTCCCAACACGACCCATGTCACTCGCTCCCACTGATGTCTGCTATCTTTGAGTCCCTGGGCAAGACACTTAACCCCTGTAGACCCCTTAGTCCTGGGTCTACAGCCTCATTTCTGGGTCTATACAAAGTTTATCTATTCTTTCTTTTGCAATATTTGGGTTTTAGTTTTGGATGAGCTCCTGACTCATAATCATCCCATTGGGACGCACCCCCCCCTCCCCCTGACCCCCTCCGTGGGCCTCAGTGACGTCTGTGTCGAAACCACAGACAATGATGGAGTCATTTTGGGAAGTGAGACATGTTTGTTGTGGTGAAATTGACAATTGTGAAACGTAATTTCAAAAAAGGTTTCTCACTTTTTCCCACTGGGGTTTTTAAGAGTTGTTCCTTGTGGATGCAGGAGGGTCTTGTTGGACAGTTAGTGTCCAACAGAAAGGATTGGTGATGATCAGGACACTTTAGCATTCTACAACATGTATGGACATTTTCTTCTGTGTATGCTTTATATTCTTCATGTGTTTTAACTGTTGATTCTCTGACCTGTGTTGGTGATTTCAATGGTTTTGTTAAGTCTCTGAGATGACTTCTGTTGTGACCTAGGGCTATACAAGAATAAATTGTATTGTATTGTATTGTAATAAAGAGTATGGTCTATTTTTGCCCAAACTTGTGATTGAAACAAACTAATTACTTTGAACAGAGTTAAATTTAGATTAGCAAAAGAAAACACTGGTCTTTACGAGGAATGGCTCAAAAACATTTTTTTGATAATCCGTTTTAGTTGAGTTTCCTGTTTTGTTGATGATTAAGAATCAGTCCGACTGTAACTTCAGATTGTTCTTATAATGATGACAATAATAGATTTGGTTTTATTTACTGTTTTTTGGACTCTCTCTGGCTTTATTCACTCCAAACACGACGGTGATAAACTACTACTGTAGCCACCGCTGCCCTGGGGCACACTGACAGAAGTGAGGCAACCACCAGCCATTCACACACACACCAGACTCATTCTAGTGTGGCGGAAGTATCTTGCCTAATGACACAACCACAGTTTGGCACATGCTGCTCCCAGAGGTCTCCCATCACACCAGAAGCTGTCCTGCTTAGCCTATGAGCTCTGCCAGGATCAGGCTTTCACCTGCAGGTGGCACCAATAGTTTAGTTTAAACAGAAGACAGGTGAACCTTCAGAAGTCTGTTTGAAAATGAAAGAGTCAGAAAGAGTCAGTTTGATTCGGTTTGATTCGGTCTGAGTCCGTTTAATTTGATCGACTCATTGAAAGTGAACTGAGATGGAATTAGAAAAAAACTTTATGGAGAAATGCACATGTTCCATTTGGCTTCGATAAGATGGCTCTGCATATGGACAGGAAATGTGCAAACAGTTTTTTTGTTCATTTTCATTTCATTTCATTTCGCAATGTGACGCAATCCAGCGCAGGTTACAATTAGGATTTAAACATTTTGTGAAAAAGGTGTTGGTTATAGATTGTTGACAAAACTTTTTATTCAGATATTTTGGTCCCAGTTGGATTTGTCCGCATATCTGGCAATCTGAGAGTGTAGTACCACGTTTGGCCACATTTTTAAATACTGCTCCTTTAAGATAAAATACAATACAATACAAAACAATACAATACAATTTATTCTTGTATAGCCCTAGGTCACAACAGAAGTCATCTCAGAGACTTAACAAAACCATTGAAATCACCAACACAGGTCAGAGAATCAACAGTTAAAACACATGAAGAATATAAAGCACACACAGAAGAAAATGTCCATACATGTTGTAGAATGCTAAAGTGTCCTGATCATCACCAATCCTTTCTGTTGGACACTAACTGTCCAACAAGACCCTCCTGCATCCACAAGGAAAAACTCTTAAAAAACCCAGTGGGAAAAAGTGAGAAACCTTGGAGGAGAACTAGGGAAACCCACAGGGAGGGAGACCCATTTGAGAAAGGGATCCGCTCCTCCGGACGGACAGGCTATGAAGATATAAATGTGGTTCACTCCATCTCCATGGTCCACACACCCTCATCTGAGTCTGCGGTGGTTCAGTCCATCTCCATGGTCCACACACCCTCAGCTGAGTCTGCGGTGGTTCAGTCCATCTCCATGGTCCACACACCCTCAGCTGAGTCTGCGGTGGTTCAGTCCATCTCCATGGTCCACACACCCTCAGCTGAGTCTGCGGTGGTTCAGTCCATCTCCATGGTCCACACACCCTTAGCTGAGTCTGCGGTGGTTCAGTCCATCTCAATGGTCCACACACCCTCATCTGAGTCTGCGGTGGTTCAGTCCATCTCCATGGTCCACACACCCTCAGCTGAGTCTGCGGTGGTTCAGTCCATCTCCATGGTCCACACACCCTCAGCTGAGTCTGCGGTGGTTCAGTCCATCTCAATGGTCCACACACCCTCATCTGAGTCTGCGGTGGTTCAGTCCATCTCCATGGTCCACACACCCTCATCTGAGTCTGCGGTGGTTCAGTCCAAACACCAACTCCATGGAAAACGCACAGATTCCATCCTGACATAGGTGTGTGTCGTTTCCAAGCAACTCACACTGTTTTAAGTGTGTGTTACTCTTTTATCACTCATTTCAAACCAAAGCAAGAAGAGAAAAGGTTGAGAACTGTAAAGAAACAACTGATCTCTGAAGCGCTGTTTCCACTGACTCTACTCTACTCTACTCTACCCTACTCTACCGTACTCTACTCTACTCTACTCTACCGTACTCTACTCTACTCTACCCTACTCTACCGTACTCTACTCTCCTCTACTCTACCCTACCCTACTCTACCGTACTCTACTCTACTCTACCCTACTCTACCGTACTCTACTCTACTCTACTCTACTCTACCGTACTCTTCTCTACTCTACCCTACTCTACCGTACTCTACTCTACTCTACTCTACCGTACTCTACTTTACCGTACTCTACTCTACCCTACCCTATTCTACTCTACTCTACCATACTCTACTCTACTCTACTCTACCCTACTCTACTCTATTTTGGCTTTTTAAGTTCTTCTAATAAGACAATTAAAGCAAAAAAAACTAGTACTGCTTAAATTTTGCTTTAATTGTCTTATTAGAAGAACTTAAAAAGCCGTAAACATAAGAAGACAGAATGAATTTTCCACATCTACTCTACTCTACTCTACTCTACTCTACCGTAGTCTACTCTACTCTACTCTGTTAGACCTACCTGAACACTCTGCAGGGGTAATAAAATCGGCGATGAAGACTATTCCTCTCACACCCATATTAGCTCGATCTAGAGTCCTGTCCAACATTCAAAACCACTCCCCATATGTACCTCCAAAACCACCTAGGGTTTCCAATTCACCTACAAAAACCACCTCAGCCAGTCCCTCCCCTTACCTCATGACCATTCCACCCCCACTTCCCCCTCGTTCCATGGCTTTGCTCCTGCTGTAGTACACAGTGTAATAAATGGGGTCCCATGGGGGGGGTGGGTGACATCATGATGGCGAGGGGAAAAATATTCCTTGGTTTGGTTTGGTTTATTTCTTTCTTTTTTCTTCTGCCCTTTGAACCTTAATTTGACCCCCTGAACATTGATGAAAAGTTGTGAAATTTTGGCCAAAATTCAAAACCGGCGAAAAATATTTTTTTTTGGTGTTTATTTTTATGGGACTAAAAAACTGCAAGAAAAGCGCCCCCTACAAAAGTCAGTTTACATTGCGCCTATGGGAGCGGGTCGGAGGTCAAGTTTGTCGTAGAGCCACGAAATTTGGTACACATGTTCCTCAGGTCAAAAAATGAAAAAAAAGTTATTATGGCTCCGCCCCCTGACAAACAGGAAGCTCATTAATTTCAATGGGAAATGTAAAAATGAAAATTGATCTTTTTCACACATTTCGGTTGGAAAACATCTCCTCCTCGGCCGTTTCACCGATTTGTCTCAAAATCACTCCACATGGTCTAAACACATGTACCATCAATTATTGAATACAGAATTTGGATCAGTTCAACTTTGTCCGAGCAGCGGAGCGGCAAAAGTAAATTTGCTCCCGTTTGCACAAACAAAGCCTGATTTGCACAAAATTTTAATCCATTTTTCAGCTCCAGGGTCCAGGTCATTTGAAAGTTGAAATATTGAAATTGGCTCATTAGCGCCCCCTACAGACTATGTCAAAGATTTACATGGGCCTAATAAAATTTAGTTTTTTCAAAATGTTTGAAATTTTGCACATAATTCTGTTTTCTTATCTGGATTCAAAAAGTCAATGCTAACATATGGTTATTTTTTTACCCTGTTGCCGTGGCGACGACCAACACTCCCCTGTCTGGGTTTATGGGAAAATTGTTAAATCTCTGAAAAGTACACCTTGCTCAAACATCAAACCAGCCGCGGCCGTTTCACTAATTTGGTTGAAAATCGCTCCACATCATCTCAGCACATGGACCATCAATAGTTGAATATAGAATTTGAATTAGTCAAACGGTCTGCGCGTGACAGACTCCCAAAGTGTTGGACGGTGGAAGGAATACTTTGAGGTTCTCCTCAATCCCCCAGTCACGTCCTACGCCCCAGGGACAGAGGCTGAGGATGTTGGGGCGGATGGTCACCAAGGTGGTTGGCAGCCTCCATGGTGGCAGGGCGCCGGGAGTGGATGAGATCCGTCCTGACTATTTAAATTCTCTGGATGTTGTGGGACTGTCTTGGCTGACACATCTCTGCAACTTCGCGTGGCGATCGGGGGCGGTGCCAATGGAGTGGCAGACCGGGGTGGTGGTCCCTCTCTACAAGAAGGGGGACCGGAGGGTGTGTTCCAATTATCGTGGGATCATACTCCTCAGCCTCCCCGGTAAGGTCTACTCCAAGGTACTGGAGAGGAGGCTACGGCCGTTGGTCGAATCTCGGATTCAGGAGGAGCAGTGTGGTTTTCGTCCCAGCCGTGGAACACTGGACCAGCTCTATACTCTCCATCGGATACTCGAGGGTTCATGGGAGTTCGCCCAACCTGTCCACATGTGCTTTGTGGATTTGGAGAACGCGTTCTGACCGGAGTCAGAGCTGTGTTCGCATTGCCGGCAGTAAGTCGGACCTGTTCCCGGTGCATGTTGGCCTCCACCAGGGCTGCCCTTTGTCACCGGTTCTGTTCACTGTATTCATGGACAGAATTTCTAGGCGCAGCCAGGGGCCGGAGGGGGTCCGGTTTGGTGACCACAGGATTTCATCTCTGCTGTTTGCGGACGATGTTGTCCTGTTGGCTCCAACGAACCAGGACCTGCAGCATGCACTGGGCGGGTTTGCAGCCGAGTGTGAAGCGGCTGGGATGAGAATCAGCACCTCCAAATCTGAGGCCATGGTACTCGACCGGAAAAGGGTGCCTTACCCTCTCCGGGTGGGTGGAGAGGTCCTTCCTCAAGTGGAGGAGTTCAAGTATCTCGGGGTCTTGTTCAAAAGTGAGGGAGGGATAGAGCGCGAGAGATTGACAGGCGGATCGGTGCAGCGTGCGCAGTGATGCGGTCGCTGTATCGGACCGTTGTGGTAAAGAGGGAGCAGCGTCTGCAGTCAGAGCTGTATCGGACCGTTGTGGTAAAGAGGGAGCTGAGCCGAAAGGCAAAGCTCTCGATTTACCGGTCAATCTTCGTCCCCTCCCTCACCTATGGTCATGAGCTTTGGGTAATGACCGAAAGAACGAGATCGCGGATACAAGCGGTCGAAATGAGCTTCCTCCGCAGAGTGGCTGCTCCCTTAGAGATAGGGTGAGGAGCTCAGTCACACGGGAGGAGCTCGGAGTAGAGCCGCTGCTACTCTACGTCGAGAGGAACCAGTTGAGGTGGCTCGGGCATCTGTTCCGGATGCCTCCTGGACGCCTCCCTGGGGAGGTGTTCCAGGCACGTCCCACCGGGAGGAGGCCACGGGGAAGACCCAGGACACAGAGGGACTATGTCTCTCAGCTGGCCTGGGAACGCCTTGGGGTCCCCCCGGACGAGCTGGAGGAGGTGTGTGTGGATAGGGAAGTCTGGGCGTCTCTGCTTAGACTGCTGCCCCCGCGACCCGGCAACGGATGAAGCGGAAGAAAATGGATGGATGGATGTTCTGAGCAGTCTGTTACCTTCACTCACACAGATAGTAAACACGTCCCTTCATTCTGGAATATTCCCAAAGGCCCTGAAAACTGCAGTCATCAGGCCCCTGTTAAAAAAGAGCAGTCTGGATGCTACGGTACTTAACAACTATCGTCCCATCTCAAATCTGCCATTTATGGGGAATGTCCTTGAGAAAGTTGTCTACCTACAGCTTACTAGATTTATTATAATAACTCATTTGATATGTTTCAGTCCGGCTTTAGACCCCACCACAGCACTGAGACTGCTCTCGTTAAGGTTACAAACGATACCCGGCTGAACACTGACGCAGGCAAAGTCTCAATCTGGCAGGCAAAGAGTGCTGACTTTGACACTGTCGACCATGAGATCCTCTTACAGAGACTAGAGGACTGGGTTGGAGTCGCTGGCACCGCCCTAAGTTGGTTTAGGTCTTACCTTGAGGACAGGAAGTACTTTGTGGAGATTGGAAACTGTGTCTCAGATCATATGGCCCTGACCTGTGGAGTACCACAGGGGTCGATCCTGGGACCTCTTCTGTTCAATCTCTACATGCTGCCGTTAGGTCAGTTAATACGCAGAAACAAAGTGTCCTATCACAACTATGCAGACGACACTCAGATCTATGTCTCACTGACTGCAGGAGAACATGGACCAGTGGACTCACTCCTTCACTGTATCCAACAGATCAGTGAGTGGATGCAAAACAACTTCCTTCAGCTAAACGCAGACAAAACTGAAATGATTGTCTTTGGTCCCCAGAAACAAAGAGAGAGCGTCATCTGTCACCTACAGTCTCTCTCCCTAAAACCTTCAAACAAGGTCAGAAATCTAGGGGTAATACTGGACTCAGACTTACATTTTAATAGCCACATCAAATCAGTAACATCAGCAGCTTTTTACCATCTAAAAAACATTGCCAGGATCAAAAACATAGTGTCTAAAGCAGACTTGGAGATTCTTATCCATGCATTTGTCTCCAGTAGGTTAGACTACTGCAATGGCCTGCTCACAGGTCTGTCCAAACAGGCTGTAAAACAGCTGCAGTACATTCAACATGCAGCAGCTCCAATCCTGACTAGAACCAGGAAGTACGACCATATTAGTCCTGACTAGAACCAGGAAGTACGACCATATTAGTCCTGACTAGAACCAGGAAGTATGACCACATTAGTCCTGACTAGAACCAGGAAGTACGACCACATTAGTCCTGACTAGAACCAGGAAGTACGACCATATTAGTCCTGACTAGAACCAGGAAGTACGACCACATTAGTCCTGACTAGAACCAGGAAGTACGACCACATTAGTCCTGACTAGAACCAGGAAGTACGACCACATTAGTCCAGTTCTCAGGTCTCTGCACTGGCTTCCTGTGGCTCAGAGAATAGAATATTCAGAGAATAGAATGCTTAAAGTAGTACTAGAATTTAATATGCTGCTATCCAGAATATATAACTACAATATGTGTTTATAATAGTTCAGGTGTTCATTTTGATATGTTCAGATGAATTATGTTAAAAAAACAGCTTTGAAGTCGGACCTTTTCACAAACGCTAGGGGGCGCCAAAATGGCGGCGATGACGTAGGAGAAGGACCTCTCACAGCAGCAGCAGCAGTCTGGGCTGAATCTGTAGGAGGTTTCACTGTCATCTGAACAAGGTATAAATATATTTTCATCCGTTTTGTACATAATAGTGTGCAACTCTTTTAACCTTTTAGCCTTATTTGTGAGATTCAAGCTAATTAGTGTTGGGCAAGTTAGCTAACTCTACTTGATATCATAAAACAACCCTAACCCTAACCCAAAAAATGCTAA
The DNA here is from genome assembly GCA_964034765.1 of Knipowitschia caucasica. Taxonomy (NCBI): domain Eukaryota; kingdom Metazoa; phylum Chordata; class Actinopteri; order Gobiiformes; family Gobiidae; genus Knipowitschia; species Knipowitschia caucasica. The sequence continues at coordinate 85,405 of OZ035840.1, read as the reverse complement.
CCCAAAAAATGCTAACAAGGCTAATATTTGTGTTTACATTATGCCAGTCTCACTTTGCCTTAGATTTATTTACCACAATGTACATTGTAATATCCATAAATGCTAATCAAAATAACTTGAATTAAATAAATATTTTACTTTTATGAACAAAAAGCTGCAGAAGTTGAAAACATAGACTACATGTGATGCAATCATTGATAAAAATGCTAATTAAACCGTTAATAGGTGTTAGCATTTTTGAATATTACAATGTACATTGTGGTAAATAAATCTAAGGCAAAGTGAGACTGGCATAATGTAAAAACGAATATTAGCCTTGTTAGCATGTTTTATGATATCAAGTAGAGTTAGCTAACTTGCCCAACACTAATTAGCTTGAATCTCACAAATAAGGCTAAAAGGTTAAAAGAGTTGCGCACTATTATGTACAAAACGGATGAAAATATGTTTATACCTTGTTCAGATGACAGTGAAACCTCCTACAGATTCAGCCCAGACTGCTGCTGCTGCTGTGAGAGGTCCTTCTCCTACGTCATCGCCGCGATTTTGGCGCCCCCTAGCGTTTCTATGCGGAAGTGAAAAGGTGCCACTTCAAAAACGTTTTTTTAACATAATTCATCTAAACATGTCAAAATGAACACCCGAAATATTATAAACACATATTGTAGTTATATATTCTGGATAGCAGTATATTATATTCTAGTACTACTTTAATGCTTTCTTATTTTGTTCAGCACTTTGAACACACAGTAGAGTGTTTTAAGTCTCGTCTTAAGACCCACTTTTACTCTTTGGCTTCTAACACTGCGTGAGTTGTGTGGTCCTCTGTATTTTTATTTTATTTCTATTTATGGTTTTAATCTGTTTTATATATTTTTATTCTTTTATACTTGGTGAAGCTAAGGATAAGTTGTTATTTATTTTATACTTTTTTGTGCAGCACTTTGGAAACGTAACTGTTGTTTAAATATGCTATATAAATAAAGTGGATTGGATTGGAATTGCCTTGTGTATGAATTGTGCTATATAAATAAACTTGCCTTGCCTTACTCTACTCTACTCTACCGTACTCTACTCTACTCTACTCTACCGTACTCTACTCTACTCTACCCTACCGTACTCTACTCTACTCTACTCTATTCTACTCTACCGTACTCTTCTCAACTCTACTCTACCGTACTCTACTCTACTCTACTCTACCATACTCTACTCTACTCTACCGTACTCTTCTCTACTCTACCCTACTCTACCGTACTCTTCTCTACTCTACCGTACTCTACTCTACTCTACTCTACTCTACTCTACTCTACTCTATTCTACTATTTCTACTCCACTCTACTCATTCTCCACTACTCTTCCCACTCTGCTCTGGGGTGACTGAACCACTGTTTTGCTCCCGAGATAAGATAAGATGTGCTTTATAGGGACCACTTTGATGGATTTTGGAGACATTTCTTTGTGGTTTGAAAGCTACGTACCTCAGCTTTAACAGTTATAACTGACTCATTGGCCACGGAGCTGATGGGCAGATTACTAAGATACAGTCCCAGAATTCAGGTAAGCCAAGTGAACTGGGACCAAGAATAGAGATGGTGGAAATTCGTGATCTCCAGGTCTCCTGTGGTTGCAAGGTCTCTGGTGCTGGTCCCGGCGGCAGCAGAACCCGGTGGTGGACACCGGTAGCAGAAGTAGAAGGAATCCTATTGAGCCATGATGGTTCGGGGGACTCCTCAGGCAGCTGTCCAGTACCGGCAGGCCAAGCGTGCCGCTGCCCGGCCTGTTGAAGAGGCAAAAACCTGGGACTGGGAGGAGTTCGGAGAGTCCATGGAGCATGACTATCGGTCTGCCTCGAAGAGATTCTGGCAAACCGTCCGGCGCCTCAGGAAGGGGAAGCAGTTCTTTGCCAACACCGTGTATGGTGCGGTGGAGAGGTGCTGACCTCGACTGGGGATATTGTTCGGCGGTGGAAGGAATACTTCGAGGTTCTCCTCAATCCCCCCGTCACGGAGGCAGAGGCTGAAGACCTAACCCTAACCCTCCACGACCCGGCAACGGATTAATCAGAAGAAAACGGTCCCTAGTAATCTCCTGAAACCCATAAATGCACTCTTGCATTCTTAACTACGGCCGCACGATGGCGCCCTACACACGTCCTCTGTGGTTTGAATCTTCATTGACACGGTTGGTTCTGAGCGACTGGAGGCGGTGGCCCACGGTCATAACAGACGCGGATACAGACCAATCAGAATATTCAACCAACGTCCATATTCTACAGCCGACCAATCAGCTTCGGCGTTACTATGACGCAGGCTGTTGGTCCCGCCCCCGCTGTGGCCGTAGTCGCTTCATCTGAATCAAGCTTTTTTTAAAGTTCCTGGGGGAAGGTACAGTGAACCCGGACAAGGCGAGGAGAGCGGGGTTTAAACTGTACCTGCTTTACAAATATTCATGTTTTAGCATTCACAAGAAGATCTACGAAACATCAAGGTTAGGAGATGCTCATTTTGACGCGTCTATCTTGTTTATAATAGCGTATTAGCCACCGACGCTAACGTATGCTAACCCAGGCTAACGCTAGCTACATGTTAGCTTTTAAGCGTATTGATTGATTGGATCGGAGCTAGCTTTCCTCCGTGATGTAGGGCGGTACAGAAAACGGTGCTGGCATTTCTCTAACCGAGTCCAAAGGGCAAATGAAGCGATTGCCTTATGTTTTATGTACTTGTCATTTTAGCTGCAACACGGAAGGTCCTGACTGCCACAGAACGATATAAACAGAAAATGGCGGAGCCGGACAAATTAAACATCGACTCCATAATTCAACGCCTCTTGGAAGGTAAGACTTGTAATAGTACGTGTTATAAACAAGCCCAATGCCAATGTTTGCACCATGTTTTAGTTTAGTCATATTTGGCAATAATACAGGCTTTGTGTAGTAGCTTACTGTCACCCTCATGGACTGGACACTGGGGTTTGGCAAGTGGTAGTAATGTTATGTCATTTGATTACAGTGAAGCTGGGACATGTAATTGGTATGTATCTAACGTTTTAAGACATACATTATGTACAAGGTTTGATTTTGTATGATGAATAAGTACTAATGTGTGTTTAACAGTAGTGTAATGTGGATTGAATGTGATTTTGTTTATTTATACAAATGATTAGAAAAGGCTATTTTTTAGTTAATTTGCAAAATCGCTTTCTATGCAATATGCACAAGGTATTGTTAATTTTTATTAGATTATCAATGCAATGTTGTGTAGTATTTGAATGTCCCACACTTGTCAATTGTCCTCGTTTTGTGTTTCAATGAACATAACACCTTGCATTTATCATACTATACTTTATACTATTCATTTGATATATCCATGTAAAACCTGTCCAAACCCTTCATTTTCTCAAACCAAAGAACACTATGTGCAGTGTCAGCATTGCAGTCAGAGGGAAGAATGATGTAAGAAAACAAGGACAAGACTAATGTGACTTTTTAAATATTAAAGGGATTCAATGTTTTAAGTGAGTCTATGCAATGCATGCACTCTGTTTACTTATTATTATTACACATTATAGCTGACATGCAGGATTGTCCCAAAATACAGTAATGACCCATCCAAAGAAATTCATTCAGAAAATGACAGTATTTACACTTGGTACCATTGTTGGTAGCAAATAATACGGTTGTTTTGCATGTTCTATATAAATTGTGTATTGATGATCGTTGTAAGATAGTTGTGGGTGTTTTGTAAAGCATTTCAAAGATTTCCTGGTTACCCTAACCCTATGTTCATTGTAATATATTTGAGAAATTGGTTATTGTCGTATTGAAACTATTTGGCATGAGTTGATGGCTTGGCTGATGTCACGGAGATCGAAGCCTTTGGTTGTTCTGTAACATTGCAGTACATTTTGACATCCAGTCAGAGCTTCCCCAATCACCTGAACGATTGAAGCGTAATTTATTATATGACCTTAACTGCGAGGTTTCTGAAAGCCGACGTGTCACAGGGTCACAGGACGGGCTAAATGAGTTGGACAGAACTGCTGCTTTTGGGATTTGGTTGCCTTTAAGATCAATGTGTTTGGACGGCAGCCTGATGGACGAGTTTCAGAGAGCAGATTACAATGCAGCCGTTTCCTTCCCCCTCGAGCACACGTGTGAACAAGAAGCTAAACAAGATTGACCTCTGCCTGGTGTGAGAATATGATGATTCAGGCCATTTCATTATTGCTATTAAGTGCTCTGGCTGGTTTTGTGACTGTAACATTGCCATTAAAATGCTTGTTATTGTTGCACGCACCTCAAACACGTCGGGAAATGCATGCAGCATGTTGTTGTTGTTTCATAAGTCTTTCAAATGTCAATGCTCTTGGATGTGATTAGTGCACTGTGGACTGAACCGTAAGTCAAGAAACCTTTTACACACAGAATAAACAGTGCTGGGGCTGGGTCTTCCCAGGCTCTGTGCTGTACGTGCACTAGGGCTTTGACTTCAAAGTTCAAAATTCAAATTCAATTCGAATATTAAAATATATTCGAACGAATATTAGACAGCCCTTAATATTCGCAGCTGTAATGGGCATTATCTTTTTTAAATTATATATGTATATATAAAATAGTTAGTTCCCAAAGGTTGCACCGTGACATGGATAGGCTAGTAACAGCTACGCTAGCTAATTAATTAGAACTCTCTGGAACTACATGAAAACTGAACCAAGAATTCTGAACATCAATGGTGAGTTACCCATTTATATACCGAACCTAAATCCATTATCAGGCCCTCTTCAAATGTGTCCTAAAATGTTCCACTAATGTTAATGGTTACTTCCAAGTTTTGGGCGATAATTCTGAAAACCTCTGTGCACGTGTGTTAAGAATGTATATGCATAATGTATTCTCCCATTAACGTTTAAAGGTGTTGATTGATTATTTGTGTTATTGAGCTTTGCTAGCTCTGATAGTTCCCTGCACAGACAGAAGTAGTGACTTATTTAAATTAATAAACAAACAAACTTCGAATATGATTTTAGTGCAAAAGTCAAAGCCCTAACGTGCACGTGAGGCTGTCACTGCTGTACGTGCACGTGAGTCTGTCGCTGCTGCACGTGAGTCTGTCGCTGCTGTACGTGCACGTGAGTCTGTCGCTGCTGTACGTGCACGTGAGTCTGTCGCTGCTGCACGTGCACGTGAGTCTGTCGCTGCTGCACGTGCACGTGAGTCTGTCGCTGCTGCACGTGCACGTGAGTCTGTCGCTGCTGCACGTGCACGTGAGTCTGTCGCTGCTGCACGTGCACGTGAGTCTGTCGCTGCTGCACGTGCACGTGAGTCTGTCGCTGCTGTACGTGCACGTGAGTCTGTCGCTGCTGTACGTGCACGTGAGTCTGTCGCTGCTGTACGTGCACGTGAGTCTGTCGCTGCTGCACGTGCACGTGAGTCTGTCGCTGCTGCACGTGCACGTGAGTTCGTGAGTCTGTCTTCAGATGAGTGCCACTTCATCTGCTCCATCCTCATTCTAACACTTTTCTCCTCTTTTACATTGACATAATCAAACCCATGATGAGAGGCCAGAGACGCAGCGGGACTTGATCCGGACTCTTACACGGCTCTAAGCTGTGTACCTTTGCCCGCTGCACAGGACATCATGTTTTATGTGTAGCACTAATAAATCAACACTGGCTAACGGACTTCAGCGCGGGTTCCCAGGGGCGCCCAAGGTCGAACAGAACAGAAAAGGCCATAGACTTTTAGGAGCCGGTAGAATAAAGCTGCAGTTTTTGTAAATGCGTTCTCCCAAATCTAGGTCACACGCTGCAGTGTCAACATTATTTTACTTTTCTATGACCAGGCCTCGCTTTGAACGATCTGCTTTTAATTAGCATTTGGTCTATTACAATAAGAGCTTGGCTTCTTGTGCAAACACATTTCTTTAATGTGGATGAGAATAATATCAATAATAATTAAATTTGTGTCTAGCCTTAAAGCACAACAGCAGTCGTGTTGGAGGATTTCTCATCAGCAGATCAGAGAATCAAACAGTTGGAACACTAAATAAACAGTAATAAGCCATTGGTTCATAGGGAGCGGGACGACCACTAGCACTTTGGCAATACAGTGTTTACAAAGTGCTACAGTCAACGTAAAGCAAGCCTATAAAAGTCAATTTATCAATAAGAACAAATGCAGGAAATAATTCAGGAAGGAACAGGACACAAAAGAAAGAGAAGGCAAAGACTCTTTACTCTGGTGATTTATGCTCATCTTTCATTTGATGATAAAATATCTAGACATTAAAAATAATGACTAAGGGCGTCTATAAAGTGTATATTAAATGATATGATAATCTGTTTGGTTCAGGCCTGGTCTGAACTTATTAGTTTTGTCACATTTTTGCGTCGCTTGAAGAAAGTCCCCATTGAACCATTGCAGAAAAACCTACATGTGCTCTCTGCATGAATGACCTCCATTGTTTTCAAACCCTGATAGAAGATTCCGTAGTTATTTATTTACATTTGATAACCCTGTTTTCAGGCCAGACTGCTGAAATGGCAACGTGAGCCATACCACGGCTATAAAACCACCACCTAAACATCTATTTAGTCTGAGCCCTTTGAGAAACATACTTCCCCGGCTCCATGTCCAAAAAGAGCTTAGTTTCTTCCTTTTGCAGCTCCCACATTTGAATCATAATGTCAGATAATTACATAACGGCGCTCTCATTCACAGCTGTGTAGATGTGCAGGATCTGAACCGAGTGTAAATTATTAAAGCTGTAAAAAGATGCGGCGCTTCAGTGACGACGCCAGATTTCTTCAGAATCTCATACGAGTCTGATTTATGATTGTGTTTTTATATTACTATTGTGGGAGATGTCTGGCTGATTATAGACTTATTTAGGCCAAACAACTGTTCGCCTTTAACCATGTTACAACATTGTCCTTCATCAAAATGGACCTGGAGTTTTTTAGATCTAGGAACAATCACTTTATACATTTTTCTAACCGTGCCCGTTGGTTGAAGGTCTGAGCTGCAGCAGCTGTCAGAAGCCGTGCATACACTGTAAAATACAGCTGCAGAGGACGGGGACATTCTTGTTTTGAAACGGGCTTTTTTTTGTCTGTGATCCTTTAGATCCCACCTATTGCCTTATTTTTTATGCCATGAGTGTTATAACGAGAATCTAGTTGTGGCTAAATATACTAAACCAAATAGATGTAAGAGATATTGAATGACACTAAACAGTTACAAGATACAGAGACATAAGAAAAACCAAACACAAGAACACATAAGGGAGAGAGAGGCTCTGGCCCGCAGGAGGCTATTAGCTACATGGTGTAAGAGAGAGGGTCCACAGCCTGAGAGACCCCCCCCCATATCCCACTCCATTGATCCGCCAGGGTCAGCCTGGACTTAGTCTGCCCCCCCCTGGAGAGGATCTGTTCTGATATGAATATTTCCAAATTATGGGTATGCCTCCAATCAGTGCATACATAACTTGGACCAAAATATTGATAAACAATAGTTTCATGGAGCATTAATCAGAATCAGAATCAGAATCATTTTTATTGCCACGTGAGTAACAAAGTTATCACTTGGAAATTGTTTTGGCAGAGAGCGTGCCACTTCGCCATTTGCGGCGCTGTGTGCAGCAAGAAACAGCAGAGAGCAATAACATACAGTTCACAAACAATTGGATAGACACATTGTGCTTTTTATAAACCACGGATTTTTTTCTCGGGAAGAGCACCTCTTCGGCCGGCCCAATGTAGCTGTCAGAGGGGGGCGGGATCAGGGAGGGGGTGAGTAGGAAAACAATAAGGAATGGAGGGGAGGGAGGGAGCAAGATGGATAGGTAGAGGGAGGCGGGGGTGGGGGATCCTTGCTGAAGACTGAAATAGTGTGAGTTGTTGTAGATTGTGGGACCTTGTTTATGGCCTTGGCTGAGGAATGTGAGATAAGAGTGGAGAGAGAAGCCACAGGAGGAGAAAAACACATCGCCTGCAATGTCGCAGTCAAAATCAGGCAGATATTCTATTAATTCCAATTAAACCGAATTCCGGTGCCCTCAGACCTCCGTACACAGGGGCAAATCCAAGCCGGGTCAGAGAGATCAAGCCTGACAAACAATGTCATTCAATCTCAATTCTAAGGTCTTATGTCCATCAAGTGAACGAGCTGCGAGGTCTTTGATCAACTGTTCCACCAACACCACTCTCCGTTGTCCAGACACGGCACTCTCAACCACGACACGGCTAAGCTCCTTGTACATCCCATCAATTTTATCGGCCAGCAGGTCGTGAATCTTGCGAACTGCCATGCCTCCGAATTTGTGGTAGAAGAGGATCGCTCCAAACCCAAACAGGAGGATTCCCGCCACCAAAATGCCAAAGATATATACGTCTTCCGAATCTTCAATGGACAGGGTCGACAGACAGAGGGGCTGCCACTTGTTCCAGCTGTCAAGTGTATACCCCGCTGGTGAAGTCCCGTCCGGACACACGGGCTCTCCAGACCCACGCTTACGAGTTGAAAAGATAGAATCAATTGCGTTGAGGGACCAATTAACTGCACTTCTTCTAAAGCTAGCATATCAACCCTTTCTTTTGACTTCTTAAATGAGTCGCTCTCTTGTCATGTTTGTCCAGGAGAAAAAGATCGAACACCCGTGCACAATAATAGCTGGTGGTGTGTGACAGCCGGCCGTATATAGCAGGCCGTATATAGAGGGTCGTGTGTGTGGGGCTGGCCGTGTGTGTGTGTGTGTGTGTGTGGGGCTGGCCGTGTGTGTGTGTGTGTGTGTGTGTGTGTGTGGGGCTGGCCGTGTGTGTGGGGCTGGCCGTGTGTGTGTGTGTGTGTGTGTGTGGGGCTGGCCGTGTGTGTGTGGGGCTGGCCGTGTGTGTGTGGGGCTGGCCGTGTGTGTGGGGCTGGCCGTGTGTGTGTGGGGCTGGCCGTGTGTGTGGGGCTGGCCGTGTGTGTGTGGGGCTGGCCGTGTGTGTGTGTGTGTGTGGGCTGGTCGTGTGTGTGTGGGGCTGGCCGTGTGTGTGTGTGTGTGGGGCTGGCCGTGTGTGTGGGGCTGGCCGTGTGTGTGTGTGTGTGTGTGGGGCTGGCCGTGTGTGTGTGTGTGTGTGTGGGGCTGGCCGTGTGTGTGTGTGTGTGTGTGTGTGGGGGCTGGCCGTGTGTGTGTGTGTGTGTGTGTGGGGCTGGCCGTGTGTGTGCGTGTGTGGCTGGCCGTGTGTGTGTGTGGGGCTGGCCGTGTGTGTGTGTGGGGCTGGCCGTGTGTGTGTGTGGGGCTGGCCGTGTGTGTGTGTGTGTGTGTGTGTGTGGGGCTGGCCGTGTGTGTGTGTGTGTGTGTGGGGGTTGGCCGTGTGTGTGTGTGTGTGTGTGTGGGGCTGGCCGTGTGTGTGTGTGTGTGTGTGTGGGCTGGCCGTGTGTGTGTGTGTGGGGCTGGCCGTGTGTGTGTGTGTGTGGCTGGCCGTGTGTGTGTGGGGCTGGCCGTGTGTGTGTGTGTGTGTGTGTGTGTGGGGCTGGCCGTGTGTGTGTGTGTGTGTGTGGGGCTGGCCGTGTGTGTGTGTGTGTGTGTGTGTGGGGCTGGCCGTGTGTGTGTGTGTGTGGCTGGCCGTGTGTGTGTGGGGCTGGCCGTGTGTGTAGCTGGTCGTGTGTGTGTGGCTGGCCGTGTGTGTGTGTAGCTGGCCGTGTGTGTGTGGCTGGCCGTGTGTGTGTGGCTGGCCGTGTGTGTGTGGCTGGCCGTGTGTGTGTGTGTGTGGGGGCTGGCCGTGTGTGTGTGTGGGGCTGGCCGTGTGTGTGTGTGTGGGGCTGGCCGTGTGTGTGTGTGTGTGGGGCTGGCCGTGTGTGTGTGTGTGTGGCTGGCCGTGTGTGTGTGTGTGTGGCTGGCCGTGTGTGTGTGTGGGGCTGGCCGTGTGTGGCTGGCCGTGTGTGTGTGTGTGTAGCTGGTCGTGTGTGTGGCTGGCCGTGTGTGTGTGTGTGGCTGGCCGTGTGTGTGGCTGGCCGTGTGTGGCTGGCCGTGTGTGTTTGTGGCTGGTCGTGTGTGTGTGGCTGGCCGTGTGTGTGTGTGTGTAGCTGGTCGTGTGTGTGTGGCTGGCCGTGTGTGTGTGTGGCTGGCCGTGTGTGTGTGTGTAGCTGGCCGTGTGTGTGTGTGCTGGCCGTGTGTGTGTGGCTGGCCGTGTGTGTGTGTGTGGGGCTGGCCGTGTGTGTGTGTGTGGGGCTGGCCGTGTGTGTGTGTGTGGGGCTGGCCGTGTGTGTGTGTGTGGGGCTGGCCGTGTGTGTGTGTGGGGCTGGCGTGTGTGTGTGTGGGGCTGGCGTGTGTGTGTGTGGCTGTGTGTGTGTGTGTGTGTGTGTGGGCTGGCCGTGTGTGTGTGTGGGGCTGGCCGTGTGTGTGTGTGGGGGCTGGCCGTGTGTGTGTGTGTGTGGCTGGCCGTGTGTGTGTGTGTGTGTGTGTGTGTGGCTGGCCGTGTGTGTGTGTGTGGGGCTGGCCGTGTGTGTGTGTGTGTGTGTGGGGCTGGCCGTGTGTGTGTGTGTGGGGCTGGCCGTGTGTGTGTGTGTGGGGCTGGCCGTGTGTGTGTGTGTGTGGCTGGTCGTGTGTGTGTGTGTGTGTGTGTGGTGTGTGTGGTGGCCGTGTGTGTGTGTGTGGGGCTGGCCGTGTGTGTGTGTGTGTGTGTGGCTGCCGTGTGTGTGTGTGTGGGGCTGGCCGTGTGTGTGTGTGTGTGGGGCTGGCCGTGTGTGTGTGTGTGTGGCTGGCCGTGTGTGTGTGTGTGTGTGGGCTGGCCGTGTGTGTGTGTGTGGGGCTGGCTGTGTGTGTGTGTGTGTTGGGCTGGCCGTGTGTGTGGCTGGCCGTGTGTGGCTGGTCGTGTGTGTGTGGCTGGCCGTGTGTGTGTGTGTGTGTGTGTAGCTGGTCGTGTGTGTGTGGCTGGCCGTGTGTGTGTGTGGCTGGCCGTGTGTGTGTGTGTGGGGGCTGGCCGTGTGTGTGTGTGTGTGGGGCTGGCCGTGTGTGTGTGTGTGTGGCTGGCCGTGTGTGTGTGTGTGGCTGGCCGTGTGTGTGTGTGTGGGGCTGGCCGTGTGTGGCTGGCCGTGTGTGTGTGTGTGTAGCTGGTCGTGTGTGTGGCTGGCCGTGTGTGTGTGTGGGGCTGGCCGTGTGTGTGTGTGTGGGGCTGGCCGTGTGTGTGTGTGTTGGGCTGGCCGTGTGTGTGGCTGGCCGTGTGTGGCTGGCCGTGTGTGTGTGTGGCTGGCCGTGTGTGTGTTGCTGGCCGTGTGTGCGTGGCTGGTCGTGTGTGTGTGGCTGGCCGTGTGTAGCGGGTAGTGTGTGTGTAGACTCGCGTGGCAGAACATAGTGTTATGATGTGTGTCCATAGGGTGGAGATGCAGTAAACAGGTCTGGCTTTATTTTCCCACAGGATGATTGTGTAACTGCGGATCACGAGTGTAAATCTCCTCAGACCTCTCTGTTCACTTTAAGTCTATAATAAATGAGCCACTGACCTCCGCAGGAAGGACCACAGGTGAAACCTCAGCTTCTCTGCACGGAGTGGAAATATTACACTTTTCACACCAATTATTAGATCATTTTGTGAAATCTTAATTATGTTGTTATTCCATGCTTGAAGTGAAGCTGACTAATGTAGACGCCAATGATCTTTGACTTTATTGTGTGAATAGTTTTTGGTCTAATTTAAGTGGAGTCTCTGAGCTGTTTGAATCTTGCTTATTCAAAATATTGGATAATTGGATGCATTAGTTTTCTAATCCACTTTATATCTCAAATGTTATGAACCAACCAGGTTCCCAAAGTGCTGCACAGAGATGAGGAACACATTTAGATACAGGTCTGCCAGGCTTATGTCTGTACAACATAGAATAAAAGAAACGTTAAAATGAATGATTATAAATACACACTAGAGTCTCAGGAACTGGAACATGAGTCGTACATTATTTAACACGTGCACGGAGCCAGTTCCTGTCAATGATGCAGAATTGTCACTTGTTATGAACTATTTAATTGTTTTTTAGTCCAGCTGGAGGACGTCCTTATGGATCTTTTTTCAAACACCATGTTTCTCCTACATGCACACACCTGTACTGTATAAAGCCGTCACAGATTATTCTATTACTACTGAATACTAAAATAGTTCAGGCCGAGATTATGGACAATTAGAATAATGACTATGTTCAATGTGTTTTTCATCCCTGAGACATTTCTAAAATGGTCACAAATAGCACTTTCCACAGTAAATTGCCAAGTTTATCAATATCTATTTCTGCAGCTTTTGAACAGTTAAATCACTGTTCAATTTAATCTGTAATCTGTAGGAATAGGAAGGGGGCTGAGTGGTTAGCTCTCTTGCGTCTCATCCAGAAGGCCCTGGGTTCGGATGCCAGTCGGAACAGGGCCTTTCTGACTGGAGTTTGCACGTTCTCCCTGTGTTTCCTCTGGATGCTCCGGTTCCTCCCTCTACATGTACAATAGGTCATACCCTCCAGCTCCGGTAGTTCTGACCCGAGGTGCCTTCAGGATGGGTCCAACACAGATTAAGTACAACACAACCTGTCGCCACCCTCCGGCTCCTCTCCTTTGTCCTTGGGCCGTCTTTTTAAATGGCCAAAGCTTGTTTTCATTACAGAAGCAAAGAAGAGCAGAGCTATAAATAGGCTCCATGTGTCCGCCTCGTCCGCCCGTAGTGAGGAGGTTTCACTTTGGAACGGCTGCATTTCCGTGTGTTTTTCAAAGTATTGAGTTCTGTCTCGTGTTGTACAAGTTCATTACGGATCTGAACTCGGCTGGGACTAGAGCAGTTCACTTTGGTACTTGTCGGCCTGTCACATTCACAAACATAGGACTGTATTTGTTTCTGTAGTAGATGGAGATAAACTATGATCTTGAAGCCACTTCTTGCTGTTTTACTAAGAGAAGAAGAGATCCTTTATTAGTCCCACAGTGGGGAAATGTCAGTGTTGCATCACAAGTTACAGAACAGTAGAATGAAAAGCACACAGCACAAGATACATGAACAATAACTATATTAATTAAAATAAAACATATCTAACTCTAGCATCAAATAACAAGTATTAATTCTCTATCTTGAACATAATAATAATAAAAAAAGTACATATTATAATATAGTTTCGTCCCAATCTTTGAAAGCTGTAACATTAGCTGGAGGACACTGAGTTACCAATGGGGATGGGGTTAACGGGGGCGGGTCTAATGGTGCTTGATAGATACATATAGTATTTTATTGAGTTATTACACATACTGAAGAACATGTCATAATAATTTAAAATGGCCAAATAGGCGGGAAAAGTCAAAGGTACGCAGATCCAAAATGTCCATGGGTATGGCATTAGTAAATGGAGAAAATATTGATCCCCCAAGGTATTATTTTACTATTACACAAATTTGAAAAATACCAAAAACTGCAATGATATAATCATATACTGCAGTATTTGATGTGTATCATTCCTTTTGTTCTTTCTTTGTATCAAACAAACTATACAAGAACATATTTAGTAGAATATTATACTGTTTTTGTTGTATTTGTTCATAGGAGTTGTACGAGTCTTGTCTGTAAACTGTCACCAATCTATTTGTAATCAGATCTGTCATGAGAATTGCAATTCAGAGTCTACACTATTTAGTCTTTTTCACTGCAGCCTGAGTTTTGGCCTCTGCAGCTGGAGCGAACTGATCCTGATCCAAAAATGTGTCTGCGTTTTGCTTTGAACTCTGCTAAACGGTCCAAGTTTCTCCTGTGATAAGACTCAGCCAAATTCAGACAGGGCCGTGATAATGGCAGTATTTATATCCTCTTATGCAACACGGCCGACCTTCTTCCAACCGTCCAAAGTCTGAGAATAGCTGCGTTTTTATAGTTTGGTCTCAATCCAGAAGACTAGACCAGTGTAGGTGTCGGATCTCTCTGTAACACACATGTACCACTAGATCAGGTAGATTCGTCACGCTCTTGTCAGTCCAGCCTGAACAATACTAAAAAGAAATTTATATTTTATTGGTGTAAATGATATAGATGTATAAAAGACCTTGGTGCAAATTTGAAGCATGAGTTGTAACGTTTGAAAGAAGATTGAAGTTGCAAAGACTAAAGAAGTCTTAATTAACTGCATTGCTGGTGTCAGCTGTGACTGATCCATGTGTGGGGAAGATGGGAGGTACTGTAGTTTGTACAATTCTATAAAGCATATTGTGTCGTCCTAATTGGTGTTGTCACTCATCCATCTGTCGATTTTCTTCTCTTTTTGTTGCTGAGGCTGCAGTCTTTGCTGCCAGACTGTCCTCCCCACACACACAGTCTCCGGCTGGTTTGGGGGAATCCCTGTGTGTTCCCAGACCAGCTCTGGGTCCTGGTGGGATCTGCCCTGAACACCTTCTCAGTGAGACTCGGGGTAAACATCACAGAGATGCCCAACGACAGGAGTGACCTCAATACTTTATTTATGATGGACAGCCCCTTGAGATGGATCATCTTTTCAAAATGGGTCCTTTTCAGCCTCTTGTTCTGCCAAACGAATACAAAACAAAGGTTACATATTTATAGAAAAATAACAGACAGCAATAACGCATCCATACAAACATATAAGTACATCAATTATAAAAATCAAATACAATAATGTAGTGCACAACAGTTTGCTAGTACCATCAGGTCCATCTCAAACCCATTTCCCCATCTGCTCCTACAGTTGGATACGGTTATTTAACAAATACCCAGCTTACCTATAGAAGTCTTAGCTAAAGTGGTTTTATGTTTTTTTCCATTCAAAATAGTAAGAGTTTGGACCCGATTCTTTGCCTTTTTGTCTTCCTAGTTGAGGACAAACCACTTTCCTCCCGTACAGATTTGTTGACAGCAATGAGTAGTTTGTTTTGTGATTTTAATCCAGGGAGTAAAGTGGGCTGTTGGCATGCTAGTTGTAATTAGCTTCATCCCATTGATGAAGCTCTGGTCTCTGAATGTTGCGAAAAGTGCTCATAAACACACAGCAATGAACGACTGGGAAGATTGTAACGAAATAGTTGTGGAATAAACTGGGCAGAAAGAACCAGATATCACATAGTATCTGGTGCTAATGTACATTTATTATCATTTATTATCAATTGTACATCTGGAAATGCATGCTTATTTTCACTACTTTGAACCTTGTCACATTGACCAGAGCTAACGAGGTAAACTCGCTGCCCCCTCACTGCGTGTTGAGAATAAACCAATTAAAAGCACTTGGAGATTGGGACACTTTGAATTGGCTTAAACTCGGCTCTGGTTTCTCTCCAGGACTCGACCCTTTCCATATTTATCCAGTCTCAACTGCCCCGATCCCGGCTTTCTGCTTTAAACACTGTCTGCTAGTTCTGTTTCTCTGAAGTCTGAGCCGTTGCTTATACATCCTGACTCATGTCCATACTGAAAACATTGCTTCAAAGTAATAATACTGAGCACCACTTTACGATGACATTGATCTTAACCTGGAGCGTAAGAGTCCCTTTGGTTAAAACAGCAGTAAGTTAATGTTGGCGTCTCTCTTGAATCTCTCATATTTACTTCTTTTGACCCTAACATTACTTTAGCTGTCCTTGTTCTATCTTAAACGTTAGACTACAGCAACGTATAAACGCAATGCATTCATTTTAGCCTTCGAGCATCATATTCCAGTCTTTTGAAACAATTAAACAATAAAACAAGTCTCAAAGCACCAGTCCCTGATCCTCCTGCAGGTGGTGGGTCCACAGGATGATTGCTTCTCTGTCATCGACGAGATGGCCTCCATCTTTTACCGGGGGCTACAGGCAATGTTAAGTCTTGCCCAGGGACACAACAACAGCAGACCACTGGGAGCCGCTGACGTGGGTTGCGGTGGGATGGAACCCACGACCATTAGGTCTAAAAACCAGTGCTCTACCAACTGAGCTACTGTCGCCCCCACACAGAACTTGCACAATTGGTGCTGAATAAATACTTTTTTGCCCTCTGCACATGTCCTGAAACGCTAGAATAAAAACGTACATTATTGGCTCAAATATGATGATCGTTCATAGATTGTATCAATAAGAGTCTTTATAGAGAGGGAAACGTGAATCACAAATGAATGAGTTCTTGTTTTCGGCGTCCCGGCCTCCGCTGCCTCATGGCTAACTTTGGCGTAAGCCGTGACGGGGCTTAGCCGGGTCTAATCCAGGGTTAAAGGCACAAGCAACGCTGTTTACTTTCCACTGTCGCCTGTATTTTAAACCAGAGTCTACGTCAGTCATGGTCCGGGAGACTTTAACGATATAATATCTCCATGTTTCAGTGCTGCTGAGGCAAACAGTTTTATGGTCCATCTATTGATAAAGATTAATATTAGAACAAACAACATTGCAATGTTTGATTATACTTCAGAATCCGAATCCTTTTTATTGCCATGTGAGTAACAGGAAGTCACAAATTAGGAAATTGCTTTGGCTCTCGGTGCAAACAAGTTAAATCAGAATAAAATCAAAGGCATAAATAAATGGAGTGGTATGATTTGAGCCTGATCATTCCAGTCCACAGGCTTGAAAAATAGATAATCTCAAGACTTCATCAAACAGATAAACAGCAGAATTAAACAAGAATTACAGTAAATGCTGTTCCCATGTAATTCACTCTTTGCTTAGATTGCAGACCTGAGATCATGTCATTTGCAACTTAATGCATGTTCTTTTCCTGGACTTTTACAAAGAAAAAATATTGCATCATTTTTCCCCAAAATATGAGACCATTTAATTTGTCATTTCATGTTTTAGAAATAATATCTTCAGTTTGGGCCAGTTTGAGGGGCAATGATGTAACATGGGTAAAAGATAAAATAATGTGTCCTTTTCACACCATTCAACACATGAGCCAAAGTTTATCTGCTCTCTCTCTTCACCACAGTCATCCCTCAGCTGTGGCTCTCCAGGTTTTCTTCTTTATTGACGTTTTTGCAGCAACATGTCTCCAAAGTACACTCAAATATGTTCTTTAATATTGTCCTTTATTGAAAGTCTGGGAATGTGGTCCCCCGGCCGCTGTGGGCTCAGTATTAAGTGTAGGATGTTCAACAAGTCGCTGTTTATGTGACAATTAAAGTATTTTCTTGTACGTCAGTGAGATTATGTTCACGTCCAGTCCCTTTTTATGAGTACGCAAGTTCAGGTGGTTAGGGAAGTGTATGAAGTGTGAGGGTTTTACAGCCTCAAAGCATACAGCCGCTACTGTGCAGGTTTTGCTTATTGCAGGTTATTTTTGGATTGTATCCCCTGCAATAAACGGCCTGTGTGTGTGTGTGTGTGTGTGTGTGTGTGTGTGTGTGTGTGTGTGTGTGTGTGTGTGTGTGTGTGTGTGTGTGTGTGTGTGTGTGTGTGTGTGTGTGTGTCAACGTTCTCCGACGTATTTCTCTGTCTCACCAAACAAAATGATGTCAGTACACATGGTCAAGTTTCCAAGAGGTTTCCAGCTTCACCGTCTCTGAATGGGCTGGATTTTGGTGCAATGATAGAGCCAAGCCTTTAATGGTTATTCACCATATTCTAGTGCTCTGGCCCTGTTCTGTCCATGATATGAGCTTTAACATGCTTTAGATTCACACCATCCTTTGACCCTAAGGCCCCGACTCCACCGGGCGCGTAAAACGGACGACGGATCCGTCCAAACATGTCCGTTTCATCTCCGTCTCCGTTATCTCCATGAGGGTGAATGGAAGTGGCTCCACTGCCTCCGCATCCGTCTTTTCCGTCCACGGAGGGTGCAACGGACGCGGACGGACGAAATAGAAAAAATCCTATTTGTTCCGTCGACGCGTGTCGGGTCCGTTTTCCATTGAAAATACAATGGAATAATATATTTACAACATTATTAAACATGTATTGATATGGTTTGTAGTCCTTGGTTAGAAATATTTGTTAATGACAATGATTATTAACAAACGTGTGTAATGTTTTTCATGTATTAATTTAAATAATTGTTTCCTGATCGTAAATCTACCATTCATTTTTTGCGTAATGTTAATACGCTAATCTTTACATACACCTCGCTCTTTTTTCTCTCGCTCTGTCCCGTCTACCTGCGAGGCGCTCTCAACACACACACACACACACACACACACACACACACACACACACACACACACACACACACACACACACACACACACACACACACACACACACACACACACACACACACACACACACACACACACACACACACACACACACACGTCTCCTACAAAAACAAAGCAGGCTGATAAACGCACAGCCAGAGTTGCTGCTGCAGCCGGTTTGACCACTGGTCCGTTTTACGGACGGCTGACGGACAGCAGCCAACGCGCGTCAACGGAGACGTGCCCGGTGGAGTCCAGGCCTCAGGAATGTTTTCTTCTAACGTTTAATCTGTGTACATTAGCAAGGACGATGCAAATGGGAAGAAATTATGACTCAAATATCCGCAATACATATTTGTAGATAACCAGGACTACTTTCTTGGTTGATACTGCTTTGTCTGGGTGGCCTTCTGTACTGCCAAAACAAACATGAAAAACACCTGTACATGGGCAGTTTAAAAGACATATTTGGTGTTATTCAAATCTCCATGTGGGAGTAGTCAGAGGAACACCACATTTCAGCAAAAAACTAAGACACATCCTAGCTCACAGTGTTCAAAAGAACGCGTTCATTGAACACGCTCATTTTAACGTTGAACTGAACGCTACACATTTTTAAACAAAGAACTTGAAGGTGAATTAGTTCACATTATGTGTCATGAACGGCAGACATCACTGAACGTTGGAATTTGTTTGTCTTTTGAAACGCAACGAGAGAAAGTTCTGCTCGTAGTGTGAAAAAAAGTATTTATTTGAAAATCTCACGAAAAAAGTAAAATGAACTGAAGTTTGAACCAGTTCAGAATTAAAATTGTGAACTTTGAACTGAACGGTTCACTTTGAGCATGTATGAACTGAACGGTTCACTTTGAGCATGTATGAACTGAACGGTTCACTTTGAGCATGTATGAACTGAACGGTTCACTTTGAGCATGTATGACCTGAACGGTTCACTTTGAGCATGTATGAACTGAACGGTTCACTTTGAGCATGTATGAACTGAACGGTTCACTTTGAGCATGTATGAACTGAACTTGAAATAGTTCAAGCTGAACTGGCACAACACTGACAGCTCAATAATGTATCAAATCTACGATGGTGTTTGGCCCCATCATGGAGATATATCCCTAATTCCACTATAAAACAATAAAACCATTAAACTAACATTCTTTTTGGTCCTGATCAGGCTTCGCCTCTTAACAGTTTGAGCAATAAACCCATAGGTCTCTGACATCTTTGTTTAAAGTGTATTTCAGAAGCAGCCGTGACACACTATGGATTATTGGATAGTTATTGAACACATGTTGGAGCTGGAGGCCCTGGTCCCTTTGATATGGACCAATACTGTTAATATCAGGCTCTTTTGTTTCTTTAGAGCAGCTGTTCTCCTCCAGACAGATCTGAAATGTTTACATGCCCCACTTCTCCTTCCTTTATGACCAGAGGAAAAACACCTGAGCGGCTCCTTTACTGCGGCCAAACTGTTTACCTTCACCATGGCGTAGCTTTGCTGGCTCTTCCTACAGATGAGGAAATGGTAAAACTCTCACTGGTTTTGCTTTGATGAACATCTGAAAGCTTTGCTTGTGTTTTGATCATTACACTTTATTTTTTCACCAGTATGACATGAAAAATATCTAGCTATTGAAATCCAGTCTATAAATGGCCATCTATTGTTTCTATTTTATATACATTTGTTACAATTTTTGTGTGTTTATTTTACTTTTTTTGGTCCAAGGGGAGCATAAAGGGGAAATAGGATCAATAAATTTTATACGCCCGGCAACTCAAAGTGCTTGATAAAACAATCACACAAGGCATTAAAATAAGGCATAAATAGTTACATGAACACTCAGACCCTTCACACGGCCTTATTCATTCACTGCATACACACAGGTGAGAAACTACTACTGTAGCCCCAGCTGCCCTGGGGCACACTGACAGCAGAGAGGCAACCAGGATGTGCCATCAACCCCTCTGAACACACACACACACACACACACGAACACACACGAACACACACACACACACACACACACACACGCACACGCACACGCACACGCACACGCACACGCACACGCGCGCGCACGCACGCACGCGCACACATGAAGTGTCAGCTGATCCCAGAGGTCTCCCATCACAGTACTAACCAGGCCCTTCCCTGCTTGGCCTCTGAGCTCTGCCAGGATCAGGCTCATTAACTCAAAGCATCAGAGTTAATGAATGTTTCCTGGAGGGACGTGATCCTTCTAATGGATGATTATCACCACCCAAAGAACTATGACGTAAGACGAGACAGGCCCGTCACTTGATCAGACTATAAAGGGTCTTGGACTTGGTCTTGGACTACATCAGGGCTGTCAAACTGGTCCTCAAACGGCCGCTGTGGCTGCAGGTTGTATTTCCACCCATTGCCTCAAATCTTCAGGTTCAAACTGGACTCCAGCACCGGCCCTTTCTGGGGCCAGTTTGACACCCCTGGTCTACATGATACAATTTAGGGGAAACTCTGAACATTATTTCATTTATTTCTGTTCTTCAACTTTTAAGGTGGAACTAATTTATGCTTTAGACTCATTACATGCACAGGTTGGGTTATCATTTCTATGGTTGTGGATGCTTTGTGAACTACCCAACCCAGTCTATGTACATTTCTCCATTGTGACATCAACAAAGGACATTGGTAACATTAGTCACACACATTTTACAATCACAGTCAGTGTTGAAACTATTGTAATATTGAGGTAATCTGGGTTTAAGAAGTCATACTTATCAATATCATAATAAAAAGTGCTTGATATATCTCACATGGTCTGTAATGAGACTGTCATAGTTTAACATTGTACAATGAATTACAGAAGTGAAATGAGTTTTACCTTTGTCCACGTGACTGCAAAAGGCTACTATACAAACACTTGTATAATACCTTCGCATTCTGTATTTATGTGATGGTAGATTCAAGTGAATTCGAAAACTAAAACTAAACTAAAACCAGGATTGTCTAAACTGCAGAAGCCATCGATCCAAGATCATATGGCTCTCATCATCCAGCTGTGAAAATGCAGAAATATTCCAAGTCTTATTGCACCTCATTGTTTCGTCTGAAATCCAGAGCTTTTACTTGGTATTGTTTGGTTCCATTTAAAGTCTGACCCAGAAAGAGAAACCTCCAGATCCTTGGAAGGACAGCTGGTGCAAACAGGTTTGAGTGGGAGAGCCGCAAACACCACGGCTGCCAAGAATCGTCTCAAATTGATTTCAGTTTGAGTCGGTTTCACTTTGCATTAATAAAAGTTGCCACGTCTGCAGTTTTTTTGCCGTTTTACCTGCAAACAATCGCAATAATCTTAGTCTTTGAAAACGACCCATAATGTAAAATGGAGTGAGCAGCTTTTGGCCATGTTAGTCTGGTTTTCCTCTGTCTCCTTTACTCACAGTTGATTCGCTGCGGTCACACATTTCTCACCGTGTGACACAAAAGCTCGGTATATTTACCTTTATGCATCTTTAGTCACAGAATTAGAATGATTTGCGTTTAGAAAAATACAACTCATAATAAGGAAATTGGACTGAAATGCTGGTGATGCTTATTCTAAGGGGAGGGACTGTTCGGAATATTTATTATGAGAAATACAGTAGTTAAGCCAGACCAGAGAGGGAGAGAGACCAGAGAGGCCAGAGAGGGAGAGAGACCAGAGAGGGAGAGAGACCAGAGAGGGAGAGAGACCAGAGAGGGAGAGAGACCAGAGAGGGAGAGAGACCAGAGAGGGAGAGAGACCAGAGAGGGAGAGAGACCAGAGAGGGAGAGAGGCCAGAGAGGGAGAGAGGCCAGAGAGGGAGAGAGGCCAGAGAGGGAGAGAGGCCAGAGAGGGAGAGAGGCCAGAGAGGGAGAGAGGCCAGAGAGGCCAGAGAGGCCAGAGAGGCCAGAGAGGCCAGAGAGGGAGAGAGGCCAGAGAGGGAGAGAGGCCAGAGAGGGAGAGAGGCCAGAGAGGGAGAGAGGCCAGAGAGGGAGAGAGGCCAGAGAGGGAGAGAGGCCAGAGAGGGAGAGAGGCCAGAGAGGCCAGAGAGGCCAGAGAGGCCAGAGAGGCCAGAGAGGCCAGAGAGGCCAGAGAGGCCAGAGAGGCCAGAGAGGCCAGAGAGGCCAGAGAGGCCAGAGAGGCCAGAGAGGCGGTATATATATATTTTGAAGCGTGTGTCGTGAGTCTAAAGCACAGAATTCAGATCCGATCCCGATGTCTCTCCCGAAGCCTTTCTCTGACGGTGGGAGCGTGAAAAGTGCTAAAACATGGGTTCCTCACATACTGTACATCCTATTTCTGTTACGCAACATTCACAGCTGTTTAGACCTGCACAGTCTCTGCCTTCAATAAACTGTTGCCGTGGGTTACATTTAGTTTTGAGTTGATGCACATTTAGGCGAAGCTAATGAGGCGTTTGGGTTTGGAACAAAGTCGAAGATTGTGGTTCTGGTTGTGTCATGGGTTCATACCGGTTACAGATTTCGGTTTTGCCGATTATGAAAAGCCCAAAGTCTGATACCGCTTCTATGTGTTCTTGTAAAGGATCCCTTAATCTTAAACTTAAACTCTGAAATAATTCTTTTATACTTTATTTTTGTGTTTTTCCAGTGGTCAGAATGAATTATTAAAAAACATAACAAGGCAGCAATTATAATGCATATGCAAAGATTAGAGTTAAAAATAATAATTAGAATAATTAGAAAACAACTTTGAAAATTGGAGAAATAGAACTGAAGAGATATCTATGTATGCTTTGATCTTCCGAGAGCTGGTGACAGACAGGTGCAGCAAAAACAATAATTTACAGAAATGAAACGGATTCTCTGCTCGTTCTTTAGAAAGACTCAGAAACTTCCATCATGTTTTGAAATGAGAAATACCCAATATCTACTTCTGCATTTCTAAGCTTTTGTGGTCATGAATTCACACCTTTTTAAAACTTTCCATTAGTCTAGGGCTTAAATGTGGTGATTGTGTGAAGTAAAATCATCAGTGTGATATAGACCCCGTCAGTTTGTCTCCCATCACAATCTGAGACGAACACTCGTAACTTCTGAGTCAGTTCTGTAAGAGTCTGATGTCTTTACACCGCTGGAGCCATTTCAAAACAAAAGAATCCTCATAAATTACTAAAAAATATGAATGTAAGCACAATACATAGAAGCACCGCCCTCTGGTGGCAGCATGGGGAGGTGCAGGCCCTTGTCACTCAGTCTAGAACATGTGTTTAATGGAGAAAAATAATGCATCATGTTTGGAATGTGCTGCGTGGACGTGTTCGTGTCCTCGGTGTTCTTGGCTCAGAGGTGGTTTTAAAGTGTGATAAGAATTGTTTATGTTGTGCAATGTTTTATGCAGTTTGGCAGGTTGAGAAGTGGTGGAATTTTATCTGAAGGTGTTCAAGGTTGGGAAAGATACAAACACCACTGTGTGTGTGACTTTAGTCCGGTTTGATTTACTTTGATACGTGCTCAAAGGATCTTTTTAGAGTCTGATTATTGGTGTTTTTCTGCCTGGAAGAGGGCGTGCATTTGTATTGTCTTTGGAAAGTTTATAAATTCACAATATGCAGCAATTGAAACAAATTCTTAAACGGAAAGGTTCAGTTTAAAGCCATTGGGTGTCGGCCGGAAGCCAGTTTCATGGATTTAATAGTTTTAGAGATTGCAGCTTGACCTTTACTGACGTATAAACAATTCTTACATTTTTAAATCATGAAAATATTATACATACCTCAGTTTTTAACACGTGTTATTGTAGTATGTTCAGACTCAGCGGCTGTGTTAAGCTCTATAGGTATGATAAAGGCAATGCCAGGCCCGATCTAGTGATCGAGTTGCTGACTGAAATTTCTGAGATTGAGAAAGCAAAGGGGTCTGTGGGGTTCCTCTGGGTCCCGGCTCATGTTGGTGTATGGGGCAATAAAGTTGCAGACAATGCGGCAAAACAGGCACTGAAAAAAACCTTTAGAGTGTAGATTAGTGCCAGGGGTGCTTGAGTGGAAAGCTATGATTAAAATCCATAGTACAGCTGCTTGGCAAGCAATTTGGGATGGGGACAGCAGGGGGCGACATTTATACGCTATCAATCCCTCTGTTAAATGTAAGCCTATAATGTGTGTTAAGGATAGAAGGAGTGAGGTCATCCTTACCAGGCTGAGATTAGGGCATTGTGGGCTAGCGTGGGACAGATTTATAGTGGGGAAACATCAAAGTGGGTTCAAAGCAAAGGAAGGTTTCTCACCCATCATCTGTACTTCTTAGCAAGTTTTCCCGACGTTTCGTCCTCAACTGGGAGAGACGCCCTGGTCTTGGCACGCGGGTTGGAGAAAATCAAAAGAAAATTAGCAGACGCCAGAAATCATCTTAGGTTTAATCTTAGGTGTAGCCAGAGTAAACTTATCCCAAAATGTTTAAAGCAAAAAGCATTAGAAACAGGCCAGTTGGCAAGAAAAATACAACAAAACTACTGTATGAAGATTCTCAATTTAAGAATTCGACGACTTAACATAGAGATTATAAACCTAAAGGACGAGATAGAGTGCCTTAAGCACAAACTGCAATTGGCAGTCTCACCAGAGTTTTTTCAGAGGATTTGGACGTTTACGGAAACTGCCCAACTGAACCATCACAAGAAGGCCAAAGAACGTCAGATAGGCAAATTTCTAAAACTCCAAAACCATAATTCTTTTCAACATTCTAAAAGTGAAATTGGACAAGGCTGGGACAGGGAGAATTGGGTCAAAAATCTGTCGATCGGCATTTATCACAAGCGGAAAAAGATGTTCTTACTAAAGGCCTAAATTTTGCAATAACCCCAAAAGATATTCCTACAATTGAATACATCACAGCAGCAGAAGCAGCCATTAGAAACAACAAACTAACTGAGAGTGAGGCAGGGGCCCTCAGACTGAGAGTCTGTGCCACACTCAGAAGTGCGAAGCCCCCACAATCCAATGTCTCATTAGATGAGCAAAAAGCATTAATGGCATTACAAAAGGATGAGAGTATAACTATTTTACCTGCGGACAAAGGCAGATGCACAGTTATCCTCAACAGCTCAGACTATGAGGCCAAAGTTAATCAGTTACTCTTGGACACCAACACGTACCAGCCATTGAAGAGGGACCCTACCAGTGGGTTTAGGAAAAAGATTATAGACTTCCTTCAGAGCTTAGTGAAAGAGGGCATTATTGAAAAACCACTATATTACAAACTTTACCCAGGAGACACCATTCCCAGTATTTATGGACTCCCAAAAATACACAAACAAAACTTTCCACTTCGGCCTATTGTATGTAGCATAGACTCTATCACCTACAACCTGGCTAAACACCTCTAAACCATTCTGGTTCCTTTGGTGGGTAACACCCACCATCACATAGAAAACACAAAAGAATTTGTAAATAAAATCAAACACCTCCAGTTTGACACAGATGAGACAATCTCGTTTGATGTGACATCACTTTTTACGTCGGTCCCTATTACAGAGGCGGTGGAGGCTGTAAGAGAAAGCCTACAGAAAGACGCCACACTAGGGGAGAGAACGAAACTAACAGCTGACCACATCTGTGAAATACTGGAAATGTGTCTTAACACCACGTATTTCCAATTTAGAGGCACCTTCTTTAGACAGATTCATGGCTGTGCGATGGGCTCCCCAGTCTCTCCTATAGGGGCCAATCTGTATATGGAGAAACTGGAGGAACAAGCCCTTGTCTCTTACCAAGGGACAGCGCCAAGCCATTGGTTTCGATATGTAGACGATACATGGGTTAAGTTAAAGAATCAGGAAGTGGAACCATTTTCAGAACACATTAATTCGGTGGACCCTTTTATAAATTTCACCCGCGAGGATGCTAAGGAGAGTGAACTCGCCTTTCTAGATTGTAAGGTCATCATACTGGAGAACGGACAATTAGAGACTGAGGTCTTCAGAAAGTCCACTCACACTGACCAGTACCTGGCCTTTGACTCAAATCATCCGCTACAACACAAACTCGGTGTCATTAGAACGCTTCAACACCGAGCCCACCAGGTCCCCACAAGCTCGGAGGGAAAGAACAGAGAAACCAAACATGTTCAGAGAGCACTTTCCAGATGTGGCTACCCCAAGTGGTCTTCTACTAAAGCCCAAAGGACGAGAAAGGCCAGAGACACAGTCCAACAGACAGAAGAAAGTAGGAGGAGAGGCGTGTCCTTACCGTATGTGGCGGGAGTTTCAGAGAAACTACAAAGAATCTTTAGGCAACACAAAATCCCTGTGTATTTCAAACCTTTCAACACGTTAAGACAGAAATTAGTGCATCCCAAAGACAAAACACCCAGGACACAAACAGAGCAATGTGGTGTATTCAATTAAATGTAGTGAAGAGGAGTGCACTGACCACTATATTGGAGAAACCAAACAAACTCTACAGAAAACGACTTTACCAACATCGTAGAGAAAACTCTAGTGGGCCACAGTCGGCTGTTCATCTCCACCTCAAAGCCTCCAACCACACGGTGGATGACACAGGGTTAAAATTCTGGCTCGGGAGAAAAATTGGTTTGAGAGAGGAGTGAAAGAAGCCATTTTTGTGAGGAAACAAAAACCTTCTCTTAACAGAGGAGGAGGGTTAAGATTTGTTTTGCCTCGCATCTATGACGACATCCTAAAAACAACGCCCTAACTTGGGACAAGGTCAGTGACATGCAAATGAGTTAGGAGGGGTGAGACCTGCACTCCACTTGAGCATGTTTTATCATGTAATGTTTTATCATGCAATTGTAATGTTTTATCATGCTTGTATTTTAATGCCTTTTTACATCTTGGCCAGGGGACTACAGATGAAAAATAGCCGTCTGGCTAATTCTGGCTTTTTTAACCATGTTTGTTCATGTGTTACATGAAATTGCACTGTCCCCTTTCAAATAAACCAATCTAATCTAATCCCAGCAGACAATAGGTCTGTGACATGCTAAGGAGTTAGGGTCGTTAGCCTCAGCAGGGTCGTTAGACCTGCTCCCTTCTACATCAGACCTTAGATTGTTTACGAGTTAGTATCAGGATTAGGGTGTGGCTTACCACACCCATAGGTTATAAATCTCCAACGCGCGGTCCGAGAATTCATTCCCTGAAGAAGTCCGCTAGGTTGAGGACGAAACGTCGGGAAAACTTGCTAAGAAGTACAGATGATGGGTGAGAAACCTTCCTTTGCTTTGACTAATCCCTGTACGACTGAGAGCTTACACAAACTTATCAAAGTGGGTTATGTGCACACTGTAACAAGAATCAGACTGTGAGTCATGTATTCATGGATTGTCCAGTATCAGCGAGCCGTGCTGAAGGAGGTTATGTCAAAGTTTTCTATGGACTGCAATCTGAAGTCTCTTCTGAGTCCAGTTAGAGAGCAGAATCTGGTTGTGAGAGCGGTCTTGGACTTTGTACGAGCAGCTGAGCTGTATATCTGGTTATAGAGGATAGGCTTGATCCTATTCTTTATGGAAGTTGTTGTAGTGCACAAGATGACCGGGAAAGGCAGCAATGCGCGATGAAGCGCCAAGTCTGCCGGAAATTAAATCAGAATCAGAATCAGAATAATTTTTATTGCCACGTAAGTAACAGGAGGTCACAGACTTGGAAATTGCTTTGGCTCAGTGCAACAGTCAAAAAGAGATAATAAAAATAAGAATAAAAAACACTTCTAAAGAATAAATTGAAATTTAAAATAGAGTTACAGTTACTATTTACAATATCCAAGTGCACATGGTGCACACAATGTAAGGTGACAGCAGTACAGTGAAGTAAAGTGACGTATGATGGGCAGTAAAGTGACTTTATAAAGGGCGGGGGGACAGGTTAAGAAGTGTTCAAGAGTCCAACAGCAGAGGGGAAGAAACTGTTCTTGTGGCGGGAGGTTCTAGTCCTGATGGACCGCAGCCTCCTGCCTGAGGGGAGTGGTTGGAATAGTCCATGTGCAGGGTGAGAGGGGTCGGCTGTGATACGACCAGCCCGGCCTCGAGCTCGGGCGACGTACAGGTCCTGCAGCGATGGAAGGCTGCGGCCGATCACTTCCTCTGCAGAGCGCACAATGCGCTGTAGTCTCTGTTTGTCCCTGACTGTGGCTCCAGCGAACCACACGGTGACGGAGGAGGTGATGGAGGAGGTGATGGAGCAGGTGATGGAGGAGGTGATGGAGGAGGTGAGGATGGACTCGATGATGGCCGTGTAGAACTGCACCAACATCTGTGCAGGCAGCTTGGCTTTCCTGAGCTGCCGCAGGAAGTACATCCTCTGCTGGGCCTTCTTGATGAGGGAGCTGATGGTCGGCTCCCACTTGAGGTCCTGGGTGATGGTGGTGCCCAGGAAACGGAAGGACTCCACAGAGGTGATGGGGGAGTCCATCACGGAGGGTGGGGGCGGGGGGACAGTGCTCTTCCTGAAGTCCACAGTCATCTCCACACTGTCTTCTGGGCGTTCAGTCCAGGTTGTTACCACTGCACCAGGACACCAGCCGGTGCACCTCCCTCCTGTAGGCGGACTCATTGTTGTTGGAGATGAGTCCAATGAGGGTGGTGTCGTCCGCGAACTTGATCAGCTTCACGGAGTCGTGGCTGGAGGTGCAGTGGTTGGTGTACAGGGAGAAGAGCAGGGGAGAAAGAACACAGCCCTGTGGGGCTCCTGTATTTATAATCCGAGAGTCCGAGACATTCTTCCCCAGACGCACTCGCTGCTTCCTGTCCGTCAGGAAGTCAGTGATCCACCTGCAGGTAGAATCGGGCACGTTGAGCTGGGAGAGCTTGTCCTGGAGCAGGGATGGCAGGATTGTGTTGAAGGCAGAGCTGAAGTCCACGAACAGGACCCTGGCGTAGGTCCCCGGGGAGTCCAGGTGCTGTAGGATGTGGTGGAGGGCCAGGTTAATGGCGTCGTCTACAGATCTGTTGGCTCTGTAGGCGAACTGCAGGGGGTCCAGGAGGGGGGAGGTGAGGGACTTGAGATGGGAGAGAACCAGGCGTTCAAATGACTTCATGACGACAGACGTAAGTGCTACAGGTCTGTAGTCATTGAGTCCTGTGATCCTGGGCTTCTTCGGGACGGGGACAATGATGGAGGATTTGAAGCAGGCCGGGACATGGCAGGACTGCAGAGAGGTGTTGAAAATGTCAGTGAACACAGGAGTAAGCTCACTGGGGCAGTGTCTCAGAGTGGCCGGAGATACGTGGTCCAGGCCAGGAGCTTTGCGGGGGTGCAGCCTCAAGAAGAGTTGTTTTATCTCATTAGCGGCTATTGTTAGGCTGGGGGCAGGGCTGATGGGTGGGTCGTTAGAGTAGTGGGGGGTGGGGGAGGGAGAGGTGTCAGGAGCAGCATCAAAGCGACTGAAAAATAAGTTCAGATCGTCAGCTAGCTTGTGGTCGTCAGCACAGGGGGGGGCTTTGGGTTTGTAGTTGGTGATCTCCCGTAGGCCCCTCCAGACAGAAGCAGTATCGTTGTTACCAAACTGCTCCTGTAGTCGTTCTCTGTGCCGGGACTTGGCTGCTTTCAGTTCTTTCCTGAACTGATATTTAGCTGCTTTGTAGCCGCCACGGTCCCCCTCCCTGAAAGCAGACTCCTTTGCTTTCCTGAGCTGCCGGAGTTTAGCAGTGAACCAGGGTTTGTCGTTGTTATAGATGACCCTGGTCCTTGTTGGAATGATGCTATCCTCACAGAAGTGAATGTATGACGTCACAGTGTCCGTATATTCATCCAAACTATCTGTGGCAGCTCTGAAAAGGTCCCAGTCTGTAGATTCCATGCATGCGCGCAGCTCTTCCACAGCTTCATCAAACCACACTTTGGAGCTCCTCATTGCAGGTTTCGAGAGCTTTAGTCTCTGTCTGTAAGCAGGAACCAGATGTATCATGGAGTGATCTGAGAAGCCGAGGGCTGGCTTGGGAACAGCGCGAAAAGCTCCGCGCACGGTGGTGTAACAGTGATCCAGAGTGTTCTCCTCTCTGGTCGGGCATTTGATAAACTGTCTGTATTTGAGTAATTCCTGGCTCAAGTTTCCATTATTAAAATCCCCCAGGATAGGGTTAGGGTTAGAATGAATGAAACAATTTCGCCCTGCAGCTCCAGAGCACAGTCCGGGATCCGCTCATTTAGCCAGGTCTCTGAAGCAGAGGACACAGAATGAAGTCCTTGTTTCTTCTCATGAGCAGGCTGAGTTCATCCATCTTATTGCCCAGTGAGCGTACGTTGGAGAGAAAAATGCCGGGGAGAGCCGTGCTCCTCTCCTCCTCAGACGCACGAGCAGGCCTCCGCGCCTTCCCCTTTTACGGGCCCACACTTTTTTGGCTAGAACATGAACTAAATCGCCGCAGATGCCAAGAAAACAGGCAATAGGTCCATGGGAACGGTGGGTCGGATGTTCATAAGTTCCTCACGGGTGTAGGAACAGCCAGATGCGCAGTTAAAAAGTAAAAACAAAAGAAAAAGAGAGCAGCAAAGAGCCGTGTCGACCGTACGAGGCGCCATCTTTGTTAGCTTTGACAGAAGACGACAAAAAGAAGAAGACGACCTCTGGTTCATTCTGAACAGCTCTTCAGAGAGTGCACATCACAAACAGCTCAAGTCCAAAATCTGTGCTCTACCTTTTTTACACCTGATGAAGACCAGTCAAGGTCGAAACGTCGTGTTTTAGTGTTTTATCTTTTATAAAGCTCTTTTAACGTCCTTTTATTATTCTGAGAACCTGCGCATTTTAAAATTTCTTAGACCTTTTAAGGTTTTTCTTTTGCCTCCCATAACATAAAGGAGGCAATCTGAAGTTTTAAACCTTTTAAACACTTTTAATAAAGTCTTCTATAAAAATAAAAAAAACAAAAAAATAAAACAAAAAATGCCAGAATACACCTGGACTCCCTACTCACCATACACCCGCAGCAGTCCACAGTGGACCCACTCCCACCGGGATTGGCCCACGTACGGTCGGAGGGGCCACAGTCTGCGGGAGGTCAATAGCCATCAGGGCGAGTATGGGAGAGAGCAGAAGGGGTTCCCCATGGGAACGCGGCCCCCGTAGACGGCCCAATGAGTGGACTAGAGTCCCAGAGAGAGAGAGGGGACGTCCACATCATTACAGACGTACACACACCCATAGTCACCGGGAAGAGCCCACTCCCCCTCACCACTATACCTGGAGCGCCAGCTACACCGCCCAACCCGGACGGAGAGATAGGGCCCGTACACCTCCCGTCTCCACACGCTGGAGACGGGAACACATACACAAACCTAACCCTAAACCTAAACCTAACCTTAACCAGACCTCATCCAACCCAATATTAGAAAATTTAACTCCAACCCCAAACACATATCCTAATTTTAACCACCTCACTATGAATACCTAAAATGTTAATCACCTGGACACTAAGCCTAATCTGAACTATCCCCGCAAATCAAAACCAATACATCACCAGACCAAAGTCCTACTTTTTATTCAGTCCATATCTAACCCAACACTATAGAAACAAATCCACCAACACCATTGATTAATAACAATTTTTATTCATAGAAAAACACAATATAACAACATAATATCCACATTAAAACGGTGTAATTTTTATTAGAGAAAACCACACTAACCCTAAGCCCCAAAACAACGTCATAATGACACCTGATGCATACCACCTGCCAGTAGGAGGAGCATTAAGGCAAGGGGGCGGGACCACCCTTTAAAAACAAGCTCCACCCGTGGCTCTCATTCAGTCTGCGTTCTAGGCCTGATGAAGACACATCTGTCGAAACGTTGCACCTACAGAATACAGACTTTGAAAAACCTTAACAAAACATTAATTTATTTAAACAAAACAGCGTTCAACTATGAGGCAAGGCTGGCCTGAGTACGACCCAGGACCTCCGCGTATGAGTGGAGGGCCAGCGCCTACTCTCTCCCCCGGGAGAGATTCACCCACAACCCCAGCCTAACCCTAACCCTAACCCTACATACTCTACAGTTAGGCTGGGAGTATGGCGAATGACGGACCTTCGTCTCGCCCCGGTGGTCTCCAACGTTGGCGGGTGCACAGCCGCAGTGTTGACCGCCAGAGCCGGAGGACCCGATGGGGGTCTGGCAGCAGGGAGAAGGCCCGTGCTACCGCTGCTTCTTTTAGAAGACAGCCCCATGAAAGAAATCATACACATTTGAGTTGCCTTGTGTACAATATGTGCTAGACAAATAAGTAGTAAGTAAGTAAGCTTTATTTATATACCGCCTTTCACAGACCAGAGTCACAAAGCGGTTTACAATTGTTAATTTTTTGGGCACTTGTCCTCTCACTCCACACAGAGATGGGAGCGGGGTCGCCGAACAGGAGGCGCATGCCAGACCTATTGTACATATTTTTAGTGGTAGGGGAAACCGGAGTACCCGGAGGAAACCTACGCAGACACAGGGAGAACATGCAAACTCCACTCAGAAATAAACTTGAAACGTGAAAGTTTTGCCTCAATATATTGCACTCTCCTTTTGTATGTGGCACTAATAACCAATTATAGAAACTGTTTTTATACTTAGTTGAAATGTTTAAAAGTTTTATTTTGAAGTTTCCATTTCCGGTGAAGATTTGTGAATTAGCATATGACGCTGGCTCCGTTTGTTTGACGTTATGACTCATCCTTTTCAAGATGGCAGCGCACCTGCAGCAGCTGCGATAATCCCGAGTTTTATCTTCAAACATTGCGGCTTTTACCTCAGTAACATCTCCACAAATCACACAGGCGCTTTCATTTACCTCACATTGTTTGCCTTCCTCAAAATGTCCACGGAGGAGCTGTCAGCGTCGGACAGCGAGGCGGTGATGGTGGCTGGGACCGGGAAGAGGTGGGCTCCGGTGGGCGCTGTGGCTTCCCCCAAGGAGGACCAGTCGGAGCAGCCGAGGAACGGGCGCCCTGGCCCGGGTACAGAGGCGCAGATGACGGTGAAGATGAGGAAGCTGGAGGAAGAGCAGGAGCTTTTGAACTCGTCGCTTCTGGCTCTGACCTCTCACTTTGCGCAGGTTTGTATTTTGTTATTTGGTTTGTAGTTTAGTGTTTTTGTTGTGACAGCTGGCGAAACTTCACATTTCAAGCCACACTAAGTAACTTTATGCAGGTGGAAGAACAGATGCATGGATCTATGGAATATTAAGATTAAATTATCCTTTATTAGTCCCACAGTGGGGAAATGTCAGTGTTGCATCACATGTCACAGAACAGTAGGAATGAGGAGCACAAGATAAGTGAACAATAAGTCCATACTGAATTAAATACAAATTCTATCTTTAGCAAGATATGTTGAAATATGTGTTTAATACCAGGGTCTGTAACTAACTACTAGCAGCACAAGTCTTGTGCTATGATTAAAAGTAGAAGAAAAATATCTTAATAGATTAGGGTCTAAATGACTGGTCAAGTTAGGAAAAAACATCTATAATCAGCTTGGAAAAAAAGGATACTTTTGAATCGCTGTGGCGGGTCAAATTTACCCAAGTATAGCACAAGGGTTAAGGAATAATTGTATGAAGATTTTTCATGCAAGCAAATTTCTGGTTTGTGACTTCCTGTTACATACATACAGAAATTATATCGCCATTACAAAGAAGAAGTCAACAAAATGCAATTTGGTTTCTTCCAGAAGAGCAAGAGATATGCGAGACTGCCTTAGGGTCTTATTGGAGACTATTCTATACGTGTTGAGTGGTAGGGGAACCCGGAGCACCCAGAGGAAACCTACCCTCTGATTACACCGCTGTCTGAGATGAACACTGAAGCAACCCTTAAACAAGGTCATGATGTTGCACTTCTGGGTGCTTTTAGAGCCCTGTGTGATATTAATATTTATGGTTTATTTTCTTATGTGATTTGGGCTATATGAAGCAGTTTGTGGAGGAAAACTGCTCGACAAATGAAGGTTGGTTGATTGATTACACACAATGGGCCTCATGTATGAAAATTGGGTAATACATTTTGGGTGGAGATCCCAGATACGCAAGATCTGACGTGGCATTTATGAACGTGTGAGATACGCACAGATCTGAGCGTACGCACCTGCGGCTGTTGATAAATGCCGCGCTCAAAACCAGCGTATTTATGAAAGTCACGCCTAGAAATATTCAGAAACTGCCTGTTCCACGCCCTGTTTTTGCGACAGGTCAGCAGGAAGTCGGCTAAGAAGCCGCAAAAAGCACGCACTTTTGAGTTTATTCACGTTTTTGAAAAATAAATATATGCTATATTATATACACACTTTTTTCCCTAGTGTCTAGACCCACTGCAGCACTCATCTCTCCTGAAATTTAGAAGTAAATAAATAAATAATAAATGACCTGAATGAATGAATGAACTATACTTCTGGTGTGCGTCGCATCCTATCTCTGCTCTACAGGGCAGTGGATGAGACAGTTTTGAGCAAGATCAGGTGCATTTATGGGGCTTTATGCACAAAACTAAGGAAAACCCACATTGCTTTGCCAGAGGTGAATGAGGCAAAACATATGCGTAATTACGTGTACGGCACAGGGTCTGCCAAAGGTTGTTCATATGTAAAAATAAATATACGCCATATACGCTACGCTATTTATTCAGCTGCGTTTTGAACAAATTTGCAGAAATGTTTTGATAGACGTGAATAAATAAAGAATGAATGAATGAATTCATATTGTGCAGCGTGGCTCTCATCAATGAAGCGTCTGCAGCGTCTTGTGAATGCACTGAAGCGCTGTACACTTGCGAGAGCGTTTGCGGTCCAGATTTTACAGAGAAACTCTGGAGCCAAAACTTCTGAATGACAGCATTTGAGGAGTTATGTGGCGTGTCTCTCATGGCACCTGCTGTGGACGCACTCCCAAGAGTGCAGCGGGTGGACAGGGCAGTGAGACATTTTGAGTGAGCAATACCATAGTCCATCGGCCCATGCGTTAATGGGATGTGTGTCTGTGTGAGGCTTACACATATCTAATGAAAACATACATTGCTTTACCAGATGTGAATGAGGAATACAAATAGCCGTGTGTAATTACGCAGCGCAGAGCCTGCCACAGCAATAGCTGGGTCACACATCCCTGTCGCATAAAGTGTATTTATATAGAGCCTTTCACTGTCCAGGATCACAAAGCGCTTTACATTTGAAAAACATACAGATCAAAATAATACACACAGAAGTCAGATTTAAAATCACAGAAACAGCAGAGGCTCCTCATCATGATCTGTGATTTATTCGAAGTTTGCGTGTTTCCAGAGTGTTGGACTTTTTCTGATGCGCAAATTCAAATTCCGAAACATGATGCTCCATGAAAACACAGCTTATAATCTTGTCAGAGTGGGAACATGTTTATTGTTGTACAAATCTTGAATTTCATGCGTGTTTTGGCGTGTTGTGACGAAGGGTGAAATGAGCGTACACATTTACACCACCTATTGACTTGACTAAATTCTGTGTGTACCGTACGCTTACGTCCAGATTGATAAATGCGGAAAAGTGTAAATTTTTTGCGTACGCATAATTTACACCCTGATTTGGCCGTACGCAACTTTCATACCTGAAAGGTATATTTTGGGTGTATATTCCATTTACGCAAGATCCGACGTGGCATTTATGAACGTGTGAGATACGCACAGATCTGAGCGTACGCACCTGCGGCTGTTGATAAATGCCGCGCTCAAAACCAGCGTATTTATGAAAAGTATAGGAAGAAATATTCAGAAACTTCCTGTTCCACGCCCTGTTTTTGCGACAGGTCAGCAGGAAGTCGGCTAAGAAGACTGTTTGGAAGCCTCAAAAAACACACACTTCTGAGATTATTCACGTTTAAAAAAAAAATATATATATACGTTCTATTATATACGCGTTTTTCCCTAGTGTCTAGACCCACTGCAGCACTCATCTCTCCTGAAATTTAGAAGTAAATAAATAAATTATAAATGAATGAATGAACCAGTTCCCACATGCGCGTTGCATCCTATCTCTGCTGCGGAGAACAGGCCAGTGGATGAGCAGTTTTGAGCAAGATCAATTGCGTTTATGGGGCTTTATGCACAAAACTAAGGAAAACCCACATTGCTTTGCCAGAGGTGAATGAGGCAAAACATGTGCGTAATTACGTATACGGCGCAGGGTAATAATAATAATAATACATTTTATTTATAATGCACTTTACATTTGACACCAAATCTCAAAGTGCTACAAACAGCAGCATAAATAAAAGCAAACGCATAAAATCAGATACAAGACTATAAAAAAAATAGCAGTACGCTTTAGTGAAAAGATGGGTTTTGAGTCCCTTTTTAAAAGCTTCCACCGTCTGTGGGGCCCTGAGGTGGTCCGGGAGGGCGTTCCACAGACGGGGACCAGCGGCCTCGAAGGCCCGGTCCCCCATTTTCTTGAGCCGTGTCCTGGGCGGGAGCAGACGGTGCTGTTGGCCTGACCGGGTTCTGCCTGAGGAGTGTGGAGTGAGGAGGTCAGTGAGGTAGGTGGGGGCATCACCGTGGAGACAGTGGTCTAGTTAGTGAGTAAACGGCTAAGGAAAATTAACTTCACGGAGCAGGAGCTTGAGACCATTATGAACGAAGTGGGAAAAAGAATAAAGTCTTACTATTTGGAATTCTCAAAAGTGGCATCAAGGGGCTCAAAAAACAATATATGGAAAGAGATGACAGCATCTGTAAACAGCGTGGGGCCTGCAACACGCACTCCTGAAGAGATGAGTTTATTCATGTTTGAAGAAAAATACACTTGAAACAGTTGATATATTGGGCCAATAGTAAGAATTCATTAATTTATGCTACAAGTGAAAAAAAAGGGAGTGACTTTAAAATGTAACAAAAAGGCGTTTAGCGCAGCCCATAAAAGAAGTGCTCAGCAGGCCAGGGGGAGGACCGTCAGACCAAAGCATCCAAAAGAAAATATAAAGAAAAAAAAATAACTTCAAATGATGTATGAAGTTATTCATACATCATTTGCCAAAGTTAGAAATATAGTGTCCAGGGCAGACTTGGAGATTCTTGTCCATGCATTTGTCTCCAGCAGGCTAGACTACTGCAATGGCCTGCTTACAGGTCTGTCCAAACAGACCTGTAAGCAGCTGCAGTACATCCAAAATGCAGCAGCTAGAGTCCTGACAGGAACCAGGAAGTATGACCATATTAGTCCGGTCCTCAGGTCTCTGCACTGGCTTCCTGTGGCTCAAAGAATAGATTTTAAAACGGCTCTGCTTGTGTACAAGTCTCTCCATGGCCTTGCACCAGAATACATTAGTGACATGTTGGTGTCATATGAACCAGCCCGGACTCTGAGGAGCACAGGGACTGGCCTCCTGCTGGTGCCCAGAGTGAGAACCAAACATGGGGAGGCTGCGTTTCAGATCCATGCAGCTAAGATCTGGAACAATCTCCCTGAAAATGTGAGGGAGGCGTCTACTCTGTCAATGTTCAAATCCAGGTTAAAGACTGTTCTGTTTGCCTGTGCATACAACTGAAGGATTTTATCTCCATTTTTAATGCACTGCTGTCATTTATTTATTTATTTAAATTTCTTGTGTAATTTTGAAAGTTTTAATGGTTTTATTCTTTTGTGTGATTTTAATGTTTTAATTGTGTTTTAATCTTTTGTGTGATTTTAATGTTTTAATTGTGATTCTGGTGTTTGTTTTATGTGATGATTTGTGATGTGGACTGTGAAGCGCTTTGTGTTGCCATGTGTATGAAAGGCGCTCTACAAATAAACTTTGATTGATTGATTGATATGTGATTATTATTTTAAAATGGTTGAATGAGAGCCTGTCTGAGCTGTAAGATAAGATAAGAATTCCTTTATTCGTCCCACAGTGGGGAAATTTCGATGTTGCATCGCACATATAGGACAGTAGTAAGAGCACACAGGGAGCACACACAATATATACACTATATACAAATAAGTAGTAGCTATGTTTCTTAACTAACATAACTAGTACAGGCCGAAGGCGGTGCTGGCCATGGTCTCTCATCCATGGGCTGCTCCACCAGTGGCACACTGTGGTCCTGTGTCTGTTGTGGAGAACCGAGCCAGGACCATGTGGCACACTTGTACCAGGAGGTACCAGAGCGTACCCCCTACATGTCCCAGAGCCTGATCAGACCCGCGCAGCACTCCACGGTGGCGCGCGTCTTTGCTTGGACCCGGTTGGACCAAATGCCGTTACGCACTGATTGTAGGTGATATAACAATCCACACATTTGTGGGAGACTAAGTTTGACATCTTGCACGTTATTTAATAACACAAACTAGCCCTAACATAACATCGTAAAATTGCATATTTGTAATGTGAGAGGTGTGCCTATAATCTTGTCAGAGTGGGAATATGTTTATTTTTGTCCAAATTTTGCATTTCATGCGTGTTTTGGCGTGCTGTAATGAAGGTTGAAATGAGTGTACACATTTACACCACCTATTGACTTGGTGTAAATTCTGTGCGTATCGTACGCTTACGTCCAGATTGATAAATGCGGAAAAGTGTAAATATTTTGCGTACGCATCATTTACACCCTGATTTGGCCATACGCAAGTTTCATACATGAGGCCCAATTAAACTAACCAACCGGCCCATACAGGTGTGTATCATACAGGTGTGTATCGTACAGGTGTGTATCGTACAGGTGTGTATCGTACAGGTGTGGCCGTTTACTCCGTACACACAGAACACATCAGTACCATGTATAACTCCGCCCTCTGGCCGGGCCTGTGTTCATATCAGTGCGCCGCACGATATACTACGCTACAACATTGTTATGGGAGGTTAAAAAAAGAAAATAAAGTCAGCCTTGATACGGGTTTGAGCCTGAGAATTCTGAAAACCGGCCGGGCAGGGCTGGCACTCAACCCCCTCGGGCTAGGGCCGGGCTCGGACCCAGATAATAGGCCCGTGCAGGGCACTACTCTGAACCCGGTCCCTATTCCCAGTCCCTGTTCACAGACCCGGAACCCGGGTCCTGTTCACAGACCCTGTGGACTGACGAGTCTCTCCTCAGGTCCAGTTCCGTCTGAAGCAGATCGTTCACGCTCAGTCGGAGGAGAAGGAGCGGATGTTGGTTGAGCTGGAGGAGTTCGCCTTCAGGGGCTGCCCTCATGTGGTCGGATGCAGACCTCAGGACGCCTCGCAGCTGCAGAACTCGGTGAGCAGAGCCTTCAGTCCTCCTCTGGTAATACACGTGTCATAACATTTCACTAGTTTATACTCTACATAACTGTCATTAGGGGTGGGAACCTAAGGGTACCATACGATGTGCGATAAAAAGCTCACGATAACAATTATATCACGATATGACGATTATTGATATATTGGTCAGCTATATACCATATGCCAATATATGGCATACATAAAATAGAAAAATGTTAAGTGAAAAAATACACTTTCATGATAAATGGAATGGAGATGTGTAATGTAGCCATATATTAAGTTTATTATTATTTTTTCATACTGTAAACAGCCAAACCAGGACTAAACCAGGACTAAACCAGGACTAAACCAGGACTAAACCAGGACTAAACCAGGACTAAACCAGGACTAAACCAGGACTAAACCAGGACTAAACCAGGACTAACATGGTGCTTGTTAACATATGTGTTGTCATGCTCCCGTGACTTTATGCAACTGCTTCGAGTGTGTTCGCCGATGCGGAAGTACCGTTCAATAATAAAATAAACTTATAAAGTCACCTCCGTGAACACATACTGCTGTTATATAAAGTCACCTCCGTGAACACATACTGCTGTTATATAAAGTCACCTCCGTGAACACACACTGCTGTTATATAAAGTCACCTCCGTGAACACATACTGCTGTTATATAAAGTCACCTCCGTGAACACATACTGCTGTTATATAAAGTCACCTGCGTGAACACATACTGCTGTTATATAAAGTCACCTGCGTGAACACATACTGCTGTTATATAAAGTCACCTCCGTGAACACATACTGCTGTTATATAAAGTCACCTCCGTGAACACATACTGCTGTCATATAAAGTCACCGTGAACACATACTGCTGTTATATAAAGTCACCGTGAACACATACTGCTGTTATATAAAGTCACCTCCGTGAACACATACTGCTGTTATATAAAGTCACCTCCGTGAACACATACTGCTGTTATATAAAGTCACCTCCGTGAACACATACTGCTGTTATATAAAGTCACCTCCGTGAACACATACTGCTGTTATATAAAGTCACCGTGAACACATACTGCTGTTATATAAAGTCACTGTGAACACATAC
Source organism: Knipowitschia caucasica (assembly GCA_964034765.1). Taxonomy (NCBI): domain Eukaryota; kingdom Metazoa; phylum Chordata; class Actinopteri; order Gobiiformes; family Gobiidae; genus Knipowitschia; species Knipowitschia caucasica. The sequence goes on along the minus strand of OZ035840.1, from coordinate 45,018 downwards.
TGCTGTTATATAAAGTCACCTCTGTGAACACATACTGCTGTTATATAAAGTCACCTCCGTGAACACATACTGCTGTTATATAAAGTCACCTCCGTGAACACATACTGCTGTTATATAAAGTCACTGTGAACACATACTGCTGTTATATAAAGTCACCTCCGTGAACACATACTGCTGTTATATAAAGTCACCTCCGTGAACACATACTGCTGTTATATAAAGTCACCTCTGTGAACACATACTGCTGTTATATAAAGTCACCTCCGTGAACACATACTGCTGTTATATAAAGTCACCGTGAACACATACTACTGTTATATAAAGTCACCTCCGTGAACACATACTGCTGTTATATAAAGTCCGTGGAAGCCGGCCGGCTACTTCCGCCACTTCCGGCGCTGGCCAGGACGTTCTGGTGTGAAGTCCCCTGCGTCTGAAAACTAGAGAATGTGCGTCTGGTGAGCGAGGCTTCAGCGTTCCAGCGTTGGCGGTCTGAACACAGCTTTAGTCCTCAACTAAACAAGATAGAACCAGCATCTCAATGAATCACTGTACATTAAGTAAGGGATAACGTATATTACGCAGGTCATTATCGGAAAATAAGTACCGACAGGGCGAAGCGGACCCCTACGCGCATATACGTTATCCCGCTTATTATACGGCTTTATACCAACAGCACAACATAAACTTCAGTCCACTTTTAGGAATGCCGAAAGGTTTATTTAATGACAGAAAATAAAATAGTTCCCAAAGGCTTTCCCGTGGCTATGCTAGCACCAGTTAGGCTATCAACTTCCAAACTATAACTCCCTGGAACTGCATGAAAACTGAACAAAGAATTGTGACGGTTAGGGTTAGGGTTAGCAGTGAGTGACCCAAACATAAACTTAACCTAAATCCATAATTCGATCCTCTGCAAATGTTCCTAAAATGTGCCGGTATCTTAAAATGTGCCGGTATCTACTTTGGGGTTTTTCGGGATCGCCTTTTCTCGCATTACATCAGTGTTTTTGTCATGAAAACGTAAACGGAAAATTCTGAAAACTTCCGTGCACTTGTATTAAGACTGTATATGTATAATGTATTCTCCGATTAACATGTCATTGCGTTGATTGATTGGCATTTGCGTTTATTGAGCGTGGCTAGCTCCGGAGTGGCCGGAACTACTTGCGGAGTTATCCATCTGAAAGACAAGCAGAGAGTGCGTTGCCAAAGGGCAGCGGTCATTATTGTTTTGAGTCCGTTATAAAAAATATTGACCGGTAGAACGTTTTGAAATTACATTCAAATCAATGGAGCATTCTACTGCTGCTGTGAGGAGCCGTGTAATAAACATAGAGACATGACAACTGGTCTAATCTAACTATCATTAACCCATAACGAAATTTCCCCACTGTGGGACGAATAAAGGAACTCTTATCTTATCTTATTGGAAAGAACTAATAATAAAAAAAAAAAACTATAATAATCATAATGCATCAGTTTTATACAGCGCTTTTCAGGACACACAAAGACCTTTCTATCATTATTCTTTCACTCCATACACGGTGGTGATGAACTACTACTGTAGCCACAGCTGCCCTGGGCACACTGACAGAAGAGAGGCAACCAGTATGCGCCATCGGCCCCTCCCACCACCACCAACCATTCACACACACACCAGACTCAATACTATTCTATACTATGATGATGTACCATCTAGGGCTGGGCGATTATGGCTGAAAACTATATCACAATATAAGTAATTCATATCGGTCGATAACAACATATATTGATTATTTTTAATTAATTTTTAAAAACCTAAATAAATACATTTGTCGTGTCGGCTAACACATGTTAGCAGCCTTGTTTACAGTCACGGGGGAATGAGGCTGCAGACAAATGTTCACAAGCAGTCTCCCCCATAGTTAGTCCTGGTTTAATTGTGTCCCCGTGACGGCTCTGGAAAAAGTTAATCTCTTGCTTTGGCCGAATGCATCAAGTCTCTGTGTCCACTGCCTCGGACACGGACGTGTTTAACCATGGACACGGCCTGAAACACAATCTTTAGATCCATGGCTATTATAATAGATTCATGATCCATGGACGCTACGCATGATGCGGTTGTTGTTTTTGCCTGCAGAATGTTTAGCGGTTTGGAGTCGGCTGTGATAGGTCGAGAAGGCTTTGCCTACATCCCCCAGAATGCCGCGCGCTTCTGACTCTGCTTTACTTCCTGTGTTTTAACGGAGTGAAGTGAAACTATGAAGTTCTATCAACCCCGTTTTCTATTGATATTGAACACGTGTCTATTGCAATATATATCGTTATCGTTTATCGCCCAGCCCTAGTACCATCCTTAGTCTTTTCTCATTGATACATTTGATGGAAGATAAGTAAAATTTATTTGTATAGCGCCTTTGACAGACCAGGATCACAAAAAGCTTCATTTAAAATAAACCAATGGGACATCTACATTTGGAACGACCAAAAACCACTTCATATTTGTTCTGTCTGCTCCTTCTGTAAACATCACGTCTCAAACTCCCAGCCCTCCCTCCCTTCCTCCTTCCTTCATTCTGTCTTTCCTTCTTTCTCTTGCTGTCTCTCTCTCTCTCTCTGTCCGCTTACGTGGCCTTTGCGACCGTTGCGATTCGTCAGAGCGGCGAGCAGCGTTTTGTCCCATTCAGTTTCTTGGAAACCAGGGGATGACGCACACTCCTTAAAATCTGGAACAGTCTTCCTGAAGATGTGAGACAGGCCTCCTCTCTGACAATGTTTAAAACCAGGTTAAAGACAGTTCTGTTTAACTGTGCTACAACTGAGGGATTTTATATTTTTATCTTTCTTTTTAATGTTCTGTGATAATTTATGATTTTAATGCTTTCTTGTTTTGTTCAGCACTTTGAATTGCCTTGTGTATGAATTGTGCTATACAAATAAACTTGCCTTGCCTAGTCTGAGCAGTGGACTGGAGGGAACATGCCTCCAGCTCTGTCAGTAATGATCACAGGCGCCTGTGAAAGGTCGTGATGGGCATCGTTTATTATTATTATTATTATTATTATTATCTAAGGACAATAAAAATGAAGACAAATAAAGAACATAAATATAAGCATGACAATATAAACACAAGGACAATCAAGGGTCAAAGGAGAAAAAAAACCAAAAAACTAAAAAATGGGGTTCTGTCATAATAATAACGTTTTTTAAATAGTTATTTGTACATTAACTGTAAAATGCAAATGTTTTTTTCTGTGGTTTCATGCTTTCCCTACAGGAGGATCTGGTGAGTACAGCATTGCATTTTATTAATATGTTAATTTCAATGATAAAAAAAACCCCATAGAAGCCAAATGTCCCGGATCATCACTGTCCCATGGACAGATGGGCTGTAGACCCAGGACTGAGGCCGTAGACCCAGGACTGAGGCCGTAGACCCAGGACTGAGGCCGTAGACCCAGGACTGAGGCCGTAGACCCAGGACTGAGGCCGTAGACCCAGGACTGAGGCCGTAGACCCAGGACTGAGGCCGTAGACCCAGGACTGAGGCCGTAGACCCAGGACTGAGGCCGTAGACCCAGGACTGAGGCCGTAGACCCAGGACTGAGGCCGTAGACCCAGGACTGAGGCCGTAGACCCAGGACTGAGGCCGTAGACCCAGGACTGAGGCCGTAGACCCAGGACTGAGGCCGTAGACCCAGGACTGAGGCCGTAGACCCAGGACTGAGGCCGTAGACCCAGGACTGAGGCCGTAGACCCAGGACTGAGGCCGTAGACCCAGGACTGAGGCCGTAGACCCAGGACTGAGGCCGTAGACCCAGGACTGAGGCCGTAGACCCAGGACTGAGGCCGTAGACCCAGGACTGAGGCCGTAGACCCAGGACTGAGGCCGTAGACCCAGGACTGAGGCCGTAGACCCAGGACTGAGGCCGTAGACCCAGGACTGAGGCCGTAGACCCAGGACTGAGGCCGTAGACCCAGGACTGAGGCCGTAGACCCAGGACTGAGGCCGTAGACCCAGGACTGAGGCCGTAGACCCAGGACTGAGGCCGTAGACCCAGGACTGAGGCCGTAGACCCAGGACTGAGGCCGTAGACCCAGGACTGAGGCCGTAGACCCAGGACTGAGGCCGTAGACTCAGGACTGAGGCCGTAGACTCAGGACTGAGCCTGTTCGGTGCCAATAAAATAGTCCGGATTCATTTAAGTTGTTTTAAATGGCACAATACATTACTCCACCATTTGAAATCAATGTACCATGTTTTAGCATAAATTATGACTATTAAGTTGTATGGGGTTGTCGGGTCCATGTCTATTCTGAGGGTCCCAGCCTGAAAAGGAATCATCACATAAACAGCATGTACTCGTATATCTCGGAATGATGTGAAAACTTACCTAACCCTAACTTAACCGAGCCAGAACATGAAACGGAATGCGTCTTTATGGTGTGTTTTGTGTTTTCTCAGACGGAGCGAGAGAAGAGAGAGCAGCTGGAGGCTCAGAGGGAGAAGCAGAAGGACCTGATCGTTCAGCTGAAGACCCAGCTGGACGACCTGGAGCGGTTCGCCTATCAAGAGGGCAGCTACGACTCGGTGCCTCAGGCGGTGGTCATGGAGAGGCAGAGGGTGAGAGACACACGTCACTCTCATTAAACTGTCAGGCTGTAGGGCGTTATGTAAGCCGTTAATTCTCCTCTTTTGGTCTCTTTTGTTTTGTGGCTGAAATGGTAGTTTTAAAATTTGATTTGATTTCTACCAAAAAGTAAAATGGGTGAGTGGATTCTGAGTGTTTTTGTGGTTAGTTTAATCATCATTAGATGTTCAGACACAACCTTTTATACTGTAGACAAACAAGTTGTCGATTACAATTACAAAATACATGACTTAGCTGTATTAAAATGGGGAACCTTTGCAGAATGTCTTTTTCTTGTATGATTTTGTTGTAAAAATCTACTACTACTATTATTATACTACTACTATTATAGTAATCGACTACAAGTGTACTACTCTACTACTATATATATAATTAACTAGCTTTGTACTCTGAGAAAAATTGTTCTGTCACATCTTATAGATGCAGCAGCTCGAGTCTTGACTAGAACCAGGAAGTACGACCACATTAGTCCTGACTAGAACCAGGAAGTACGACCACATTAGTCCTGACTAGAACCAGGAAGTACGACCACATTAGTCCTGACTAGAACCAGGAAGTACGACCACATTAGTCCTGACTAGAACCAGGAAGTACGACCACATTAGTCCAGTTCTCAGGTCTCTGCACTGGCTTCCTGTGGCTCAGAGAATAGACTTTAAAACAGCTCTGCTTGTTACAAGTCTCTCCATGGCCTCACACCAAAATATATTAGTGACATGTTAGTCCCATATGAACCAGCCCGGACTCTGAGGAGCACAGGGACTGGACTCCTGCTGGGACTCTGAGGAGCACAGGGACTGGACTCCTGCTGGGACTCTGAGGAGCACAGGGACTGGACTCCTGCTGGGACTCTGAGGAGCACAGGGACTGGCCTCCTGCTGGGACTCTGAGGAGCACAGGGACTGGACTCCTGCTGGGACTCTGAGGAGCACAGGGACTGGACTCCTGCTGGGACTCTGAGGAGCACAGGGACTGGACTCCTGCTGGGACTCTGAGGAGCACAGGGACTGGACTCCTGCTGGGACTCTGAGGAGCACAGGGACTGGACTCCTGCTGGGACTCTGAGGAGCACAGGGACTGGACTCCTGCTGGGACTCTGAGGAGCACAGGGACTGGACTCCTGTTAGTGCCCAGAGTCAGAACTAAACATGGGGAGGCTGCTTTTCAGATTCATGCTGCTAAAATCTGGAACAGTCTTCCTGAAGATGTGAGACAGGCCTCCTCTCTGACAATGTTTAAAACCAGGTTAAAGATAGTTCTGTTTAACTGTGCTACAACTGAGGGATTTTATATTTTTATCTTTCTTTTTAATATTCTGTGATTATTTATGATTTTAATTCCTTCTTGTTTTTTTCAGCACTTTGAGTTGCCTTGTGTATGAATTGTGCTATACAAATAAACTTGCCTTGCCTAGATTATTTTTATCAGACAGAAAATTGTCAACGGGGACCAGCCTCACTCCGCTAATCTCTCAATACATAGAGGATAGTGACTGACGGGGGTCTTGGGTACATTTCAAGTAAGACTATCTTTCTGTTGAGACAAACGACACATATTATCAAAGAAAAAAGATGAAATACCCCAGCTTTATTATTGGCCTTTGAAATACAGCGTACATGTTTTGGCCCACAACAGCAGTACAAAAATGCGAAATCAGTAAATGTCTGTTTTTGTTCCAGGTGATCATCGACGAGCTGATAAAGAAGCTGGATGTGAATCTGAACGACGATATTGGGAAGCTAAGTCCGGAGGAGCTGAGGCACCGCGTGGACGCCGCCATCGCTCAGATTGTGAACCCGGCCAGAGTCAAAGAGCAGCTGGTGGAGCAGCTCAAGACCCAGATCCGAGACCTTGAGATGTTCATCAACTTCATACAAGGTGCAGTCATGTGGAACTAGTTTGGCTCCAGTCAGCGATAGACAAGTGTCACAAGTGGCTCTAGGTTCGTGGATAAATGAGGGACAGATATGGGGCATTTCACATTTTTATATATATATAGACAATGATAATAATAGTATTCAAAATATAAGGATCAAGAATGAGCTGTGAGTATGTAAACAATGGAATGTAAGTCAGTGAATGAAAAGTGAGTGCAAAACCAAAGCTAATCTAATATGAAAATAACAAAGAAATAAGGATCCAGTAGGTGAACGGAGCAGAGAGAGAGATGTGTTAGTACAGACATATTTAAGCACAGGTGTGCCCAATCACTGGGTACTCCCTCTGTCAGGCAGGGAGGGGCACCTCCCTCCTTTAAATGGCTCTGGTTTCCCCTACCACTAAAAATATGTACAGGTCTGCCTCCTGCAGGCCCCCATCTCCGTGTGGAGTGAGAGGACCCATGTTCTTGGGCACAACATTTGGTTGTTGTTTTCCGCTTCATACAATACAATACAATACCATTTATTCTTGTATAGCCCTAGGTCACAACAGAAGTCATCTCAGAGACAAAACCATTGAAATCACCAACACAGGTCAGAGAATCAACAGTTAAAACACATGAAGAATATAAAGCACACACAGAAGAAAATGTCCATACATGTTGTAGAATGCTAAAGTGTCCTGATCATCACCAATCCTTTCTGTTGGACACTAACTGTCCAACAAGACCCTCCTGCATCGACAAGGAACAACTCTTAAAAAACCCAGTGGGAAAAAGTGAGAAACCTTGGAGGAGAACTAGGGAAACCCACAGGGAGGGAGACCCATATGAGAAAGGGATCCGCTCCTCCGGACGGACAGGCTAATGATCCAGGACCTAAGCTAGCTACAGGACGTGGACCAGTGGCCGCTGAACGTGGACCAGTGGACGCTGAACGTGGACAGGTCCGGTGCAGGACTGAAGCACTCCCAGGCGGGTCGGGTGGGGCAGTCCGCAGGTGTAGATGGAGGAGGCCAGGCTCAGAGGTCCCGTCATTGTACCATGAAACAGACAATGGGACAACGGGTGAATAGGAATGAACAAACTACAGTCAGAATCCTAATAATGCTAAACAGATAAAGTAGGAAGGAGGAGAGGATAGTGCAGTTACCATACTTCTCCAGCAGGGGGTGCCCTATGCAGCTTGACTGACAGTCTGATGAGTTTAGGCTTCCCTGAGTCTTACCTTCCTAGCCATATGCTAAACTAAAGAGGACTGTTTTAAACCTAGCCTTGAATAAAGAGAGCGTATCTGAAAGGAGGCGAGACAGCAGCAGCCACGGCTAGGCTAGGCTAGGCTAGCCCAGGCTACAGCACCAAGACTCATGGATTACACACCAGGTGTGCAAACCGATCCAGGCAAAGAGCCTAATTATATGCTAAATTAAAGTAAAGTGCTTTAAGCCTGGCCTTGAATGTGGAGACCGTATCTGCTTCCTTAACATAAATGAAGCTGATTCCACAGTAAAGGAGCTTGGAGCTAAATGCTCTGCCGCCAACAGTGACCTTTGAGACCTTAGGGACCACCAGACGTCTGGCGTTTTGTGAGCGCAACGCTCGACTTGGTTGATACGACACTAACGTGTCTTGGAGATAAGAAGGAGCCAAGCCATTTATGGCTTTGTATGTTAAGAGAAGGATTTTAAACTTTATTCTGTACTCCACAGGAGCCAGTGGAGTGATTTTAACACCGGAGTTATGTGCTCCCTCCTTTTGGTACCTGTTAAGATCCTAGCTGCTGTATTCTGAACGAGCTGGAAGCTCTTCAAAGAGGTTTTAGGGCACGCTGCCAGTAAAGGGTTAGTGTTAGGGTTAGGAGAGTTCTTTGTCGAAAATGACTCCCAAGATTCCTCAGTGTTGCTGGGTATAATACTGACATTATCGAGAGTGATTATCTGGTCAGTAAGGGAAAATCTACGCTAACTGCTCCTGTTACATTATGATATGAATGTTTATTTATTTCCAGTTCAATATACATCAAACATTATCATCAACATTTCATTCATTAACAATTTTAAAAGGTTTCTGCCTTGTAGAGCAAAAGCTGCGTGCAATTTCTGATGTTGACTATAAAAACTACAATAATGAAATGGCCCCAGCTGGTGGTAGAAGCGGGACATTACATTCTGACTGATCTGTGTGTTTCTCTCCCAAGATGAGGTCGGGAACCCTCTTCTGTCCGGAGGAGCTCAGTGCCAGCAGCCTGAAAGGGCCACCAGCAGAGGTGCAGGCGTCAAGAAAGGCAAGTGTGACATCATCTGGACAAAAGCCATTTATTTTGTACGTAATTGTGTGGACTAAATGCTGTTTTCCTTCTCATTGCACCTTTTTCTTTGGTTTAAAACTACCTTCTGAAATAAAACTAACATGTGTTCTCTCTGCAGTGGACCCGGAGCAGGCGCAGAAGCTCAGAGAAACCGGACTTCAGCTCATCCAGCGTGCTCTGGCCGTGCTCCAGATATTCGCCGCCAGTCAGTTCGGCTGCGGCGTCAGCCACGTCCCCCAAAACATGTGGTCACCGGACGCCATGGGACAAGACTACGGCCCCCTCCTTCAGCGCCTTGAATCGACCGTGGACAAAGTAAGAATTCTCGGCTCCAGGAGACAGCCCTCATTCGAACACGTGGTAAACTACACCAGCGACGCAGCTTTGGGGCCGCGAGACGAGCTAACGGCGGCGGTGCGCAAAGATCTAGCCATTGCGTTAAAAGACCTGTTGGCGCACGGTTTGTGTTCGCCATCGCAAACGGTAAGTCTGGTTCTCGCGCCCATTTCCTGCCTGCTTCCTTACCGGACGACATCGCGAGACATCCACCCCTGGGAGCTTTTTGTCAAGTATTACCACTCCAAAAACGGGAAAGCTTTCGTGGAATCGCCCGCCAGACAGCTATCGCAATCCTTCAGCTTGCCAGTAGGGGGCGGACCAGTGACAGTGACCCCAAAACAGTCTCTCCTATGGGCGATTCATACGGTCTTGAATGAACACAATAGGTTCAAAAGAGGCCCGGACCCGGAGTTCAAAGCACTGGTGTGTATGGCGTTGAATGAGCAGAGACTGGTGTCGTGGTTGAATTTGCTCTGTAAGTCTGGGACCCTGATTCACCCGCATTATCAGTCGTGGAGCTACATGGCCCAGACCGGGTTTGAGGGCGCGCTACGCATCTTGGGACGCATCAGCCACCTCAAATTCAACCTCCCTGTGGACCTGGCCGTGCGGCAACTCAAGAATATCAAGGATGCATTTTGATTTAAATGTTTGCATTGTTGAAGCAGAGTCTGAAGCTGAAAAGACCTCTACCTGACTCTCACTGTGTTTTAAAATGGTCAAATCAGGCTAAGCTAATGCTAACCTATTCCTCACATCCTAGTGATTCACTTGATGAGTTCCTAGAAGGGTTATTTCACAACTTTAAGAAACCAGCTGAAGTTGGAGCCTTATTGTAAAGCTAGCAAGAGTTGGCCAAAACAGCAAGAGTTCACAGAACAAGCAAGTAATCTTTATTTAAATTGTGAAATTCACATACAAAACATTTTTTACAATATTAAAATTTCAAAGCTGATATTCTGACAACGATTTTGGAGTGTGTTTTGAGTCCCATCTCAACGTCTTTGCGTGAATTATCCACGTTAGTGAGAGTGTCATGTTAGCAAGAGCTGGCCAAAGTTAGCGTTGCACTTTCCCGTTACTCTTACATATATTACTTATTCAAAAAGGCAGTAAATGAGCTAAGCATCAAAACCTATTATTTCAATATATCATCCCTGGGTCAACTTATTTTGCGTAAGTTCATGAAACAATATGGCTACATGCTCTTTTCTTTTCAATATTAACACATATAAGCCAGAGCTCGAGGTTTACCATGCCTATATTGGTAGAGCTGAAGTTGGCTGAATGACACTGAACTTGTGGGTTTTGATCTCAATGGTGCTTTGGGTTAGCAAGCCAAAGGGACCTGGGAAGTTTCAGTGTTGCAAAACAAGGTAGAGAATAGGAATGAGGAGCACACAACACAAGATGGGTGCATATTAAGTAGAGGACAACTCAACACTAAAATCTCTATTTAAACAAACTATTAAAAGTATGAGGTATAAACCGGTAGACTCTAGTCAAAGGGTCTTCAACATTATTAAACTGGAGAGCTACTTTTGCCCGACAGAATCGGCAGAGAGATACTTTTTTGCAGTTATATTAAACCTGTAGTCTACGTAATAACCGCGGAAAATTGTGGACATTTTATGCAGTAAAATGTACAGTAAATGTACAGTATTACTGTATAACCCTACTCTAGAAAACATGATAGTTAAAGTTAAATTAAATACTACTACTACTTCGACTCAAAATGTGATCATTCAGGATCATGTGTAAGTAAGTAAGTTAGTAAGTTTTTATTTATATACCGCCTTTTCACTGCAGATCTGAGTCTCAAAGCGGTTTACAATTGTTAATTTTTTTGGGCATTTGTCTCTCACTCCACACAGAGATGGGAGCGGGGTCGCCAGTACAGGAGGCACATGCCAGACCTATTGGACATATTTTTAGTGGTAGGGGAAACCGGAGTACCCGGAGGAAACCTACGCAGACACGGGGAGAACATGCAAACTCCACTCAGAAAGGCCCTGGTCCGACCGGGATTCGAACCCAGGACCTTCTTGCTGAGAGGCGAGAGTGCTATCAACTCAGCCACCGTGCCGCCGTGTGTCAAATTCCTGAAATCTTTGGGGAGCTACCTGAAAAAGGTTGGCGAGCTACTGGTATTTACCAAGCCACAAGTTGGAGATCCATCCGTACATTCTGCTCAATCATCATTTCCTGCATGTAACTTCTGGGTCTGGTCCCTGTGTCTGCGATTACAATCGGTTGAATTCCATCTGACCAATCAGTGAGCGCGGGAGGCGGGTGTTGTAGTCAGATGTGGGTGACGTCAGAGTTTGCGTCAAACGGGAAGGTTGTAGTTTGGCGAAGAGTGCTATATTAAAGTAATCCAGTCTGGTTCTGTCAAGAAACTGAAGCCGCGGGCTCCGTTAGCAGCAAAGGAGATGGCTAAAGCTAGGCTAAATGCTAACGACTCACTCGGGCTCATTACATACGTCACAGTAAACTCAGATCCAATGGTTTCAATCTGCAAAAGGAGTTAACGCCTCCCACCTGTTAACAGAGTCAATGGAGCAAATCCAGACCTTTTAATACAAATGAAATGAGTACAATGGTGTGGTATGACCAGGCTAGGTCTAGGGCAATAAGGAGGAAAAATAATCTTGTTTTATTGCTCTAATTCTCGTTCTTTTAAACCTGCTTAGCACTTTCTTGTAAACTTTCTGGATTTGTTGTGGCATAAATCTGCATGGTACCATGAGTCTATTTTTTGCAACACTGAACAGAAATTGGGGCCTGGAAATAACTGACCCAGAGAACGTGGTCCCCTTTAAAATCTGGTCTCTGTGACTAAAAACCGTCAAATTCCGTCTGTACAACAACATGGTTAAAAGCATCTAACGAAAAACTCCCACATTTTAAAGCTATGGCTAAGAACATGCATTCAAAGTGGCATTTTACTGATTGTGTATAACGTACTTTTTGGTGTTTTGGAGAGAGATTAACTGTAAAACTGCTGGAGAAAAGTGTAATATTTGCTGAGTGCGCAGGTTTTTTAAATGCCCTTTATCTTACGCTGCATGAGTGTAAGTGCATGTGTGAAATATTTTTGATATGCCTTAGTGTGGGGTAACTGCGGCTCACTTCTGTGTCACCTTCAATTATTTAAAACACTTTTTATGTATTTGAGTCAAATCAGATAAATTAATCTATGTCAGACTGTATACGGTATACGATAGACTGTATACGGTGAGTCCGGTACTTCCTTCTACACACGACACACTTCGATGCAAGCAGGACCTGAGCAGCTGCAGAAAAGATGATTTGTGTATTTTTGTGGGTTTGGGGGGAAAACTGGAGCCCACGGAGGAAACCCCCACACCACTGTCACTGTCATGTTTAATTTAGGCACTGGAAAGAAAACAAAAGCCTCATTTACACCAGCCCCTCTCTATGCTACTCTGCTCTGGCCCAGTTACCAGGCAGTACCAAGTTCTTCTTAAGTTCCTGTTTGGTCCTGGTTCTATCCAGGCTGAGCTGGTACTAAAGTGTTCTAACTGACAGTGATTGGCCAGATGCTGCTGGGAGCCATGGTTACCAACAAAGTTCCCTGGATACTGGTTTGTTTTGGATGGTTTGCCTTGGATACGGTATGAGCGTAATGGAAACACAATCAGGTAAAGAAGAGCCGAGCAGAGTGGGGCCAAGTGGGGCTGGTGGAAATGAGGCCAAACAGTCCAGAACTAGTAAACCAGGTATCGGACTATTAGTACTGCTATTATGCATAAATGACCATAATATATAATTGCTAGACTAAAACATACAAACTTATAGCAATGCATGTACTTTGGTTCAATACAGTTCCTCATCAACAACCGTTTAATCAAATCGCTCTAAACAGACAAACCATCATGATATGTCTTTGCTGAGCTGGTATCTTCTCTCGCCAAACAACTTCTCACACATAGAGGACCACGTGTGAAAACCTCTTTACGGTCCTCTTGAACGCTCCATACTTTATTCTTAGCTGCTGCGGCTTTCACATGCTACGCTAACATGTATAGCATCTGTGAGCACGAGGGAAAAAAGCTACTGCCCACGATTTAGCTTCTGTCGGTGAGAAATACCAGCTCATATGTTTGTTTTGTTATTGTTTCTGTGTTGAGAAGTTTGATGTCTGAATGTTTAAACTGAAGTGCTATTGGGTTATCCTCTTGTGTACGGAGTTTCAACTACTTTCACTTTTCTGTCAGATTTTTATGCAGTTAATTTGTAGCTCACTGGGGATTTTTCCAAGGGTCAGATTTAAATGGCCAGATATTGCAACCATCTTTTCAGTTTGTTGTTAATAAATGTGTATTATTTGCAATTCATCATGACAGTGGTTCTTTCTTCCTTTTTTTTAAAGACGTAGATTTGCTCCAGTGTTTCCAGTGTCTTACCTGCAACACACACACACACACACACACACACACACACACACACACAGAGACACACACACACATCATAAAAAAATTACATTTCTCCAGTGTGACAACAGTCTTAGACGTAGATCTACAGATGTACTGTCGTTCTACTTCTATTCAACTTCTATTTTACTGTCAAGTTCACCACTGTACTATAACTGTTTTTTTAATTTTCATTACTTTGTCCATCATTTTGCTCTTTCTTTTGAAAAAATCAACTTATAATATGAAAGTGTCCACTAGAGGGCACACATGGATACATATAACTAAATACCAGTTATATGTATTTTATATTAGAAAGACCTCAACAAAGAAAAATAAAAGCAAATTGATGAATGGTTTTATTTTATTTAATACAATATGATGTGGAAGTGAGCAGTACTGTATCGAACCCATTTTTACCACGATCAATAAACTGCAATCATCGAGCATTCATTTTTTAACCTTACCTTGAGATGTAGGACTAATAACACCAATTATTATTATTCTAAACCCCTCGTTTCTTTATCATAGGCATTTACCAAATGTTTGAGATGCAGTTTGATGGTGGAGATGCCAGAGATGCCACAAAGACATTTCAGATCCAAGATTCAAGTCGATAGACTTAAAAACGTGATCTACCAAATGGTTGAAGAAACCATGATAAGGTTTTAATGAACGGATCTAAACAACTAATTCACTATCAAATGTATTGCTAATTCCAACGCAAACTCAAAATCAAGTCCTTTAGCTATCAAAACAATCTCCTGTGTCATCAGTAAGGCCTACATGTGAATAAGTACCAGCTTCACATTGCGTAATCCCAAAACCAAAGACACTTCAAACGATTCTGTCATTTCAGACCTTTTGTCACATGTGAAGCAGATGTTGAAACCTCAGACTCAACAGATCAGAGTGTCCTGGGCCGAGACACAGGAGTGGAAACACCGCACAAAGGCCGTCTCTGTCTGAGTCATCCCAACATGACCTGCTGCTGCTGCGTCAGGACCGCTGTGGACCGGACCAGACTCTGGATCAGACTCTGGCATTATGTGAGACCTTATGTGTTGGTCTCACATAATGCTGTTGTTCAGGTGTGATGGTTTTGAGGCCAAAGCAAAGACTGGGAGCAGCGTGAGAAAGACCTCATTCATTAGAGCTGGAAAAGCTTTGGTTAAACTGAGCGTATTTAAGACGTGTAAATAACAATAGTATGAATGGCTTTATACATTCATTTCTGCCTTAAAAAAGAAGTATTAAAAGTTCAGACAGAAGACTGAGACTTTCAAAAGCTGCAAAAATGTTTAAAAGCCTTTATTACACATGGCAAAACCTCTTTCGTCATGTGTAATAAAACTCAATGGTGCAGCGATAAAAGTGACGCAGAATCTTAGTTTGTGTAAATTCTCTAAGTTTTCGCAGAAAGTAGAGACGCTGACGAGCTTTCTTAACGACCTTCACATGTTTTGGATGCGTTCAGCTGGAGGCTGTAACCTGGGACAGTTAACCTGGGACAGGTCAGTTAACCTGGCCCAGGAAAGTTAACCTGGGACAGGACAGTTAACCTGGGACAGGACAGTTAACCTGGGACAGGAAAGTTAACCTGGGACAGCACAGTTAACTTGGGACAGCACAGTTAACCTGGGACAGCACAGTTTACCTGGGACAGCATAGTTTACCTTGTGTGTCAGAAGGTAGCACACATGTGCACTGGTATAACACTGAAAAGTCCCATACACTAGCACCAGAGGATTGCTGTGTTTCTTTTCCAAATGTAAGCATTACCAGCTGCAAACACAGCCATGTGATTGTTAAAAACGTAATTTCACTTGAGAAATAACCTAAACTATGTCATAGTGAGACAGGAGGGGCGGAGTTAGATGTTTGTGATATCAGCCTGGGAATACCCATGTTGCTCTGCACTCAAATCATTTCCTTTTTTTCGCATGGATTTGGGAACCAATCACAAAACGAGGAGAGACGGCAAGATGATGTTGATCTTTAGTCCGGTGTTGAAGGCTAGATTTTCACTTCCTGCAGGAGGTACGTCCACGGGAAAATGGCTGCTCCGTCAACGAAGAGGCAGCCTTGGTGTTTCAGCGGGGGCTTCAGGCAAAGCGGGATTACGTGTCTTGCCCAAGGACACAACAACAGCAGACATCAGTGAGAGTAGATGACATGGGTCTTGGGAGGATCGAACCCACAAACATCAATTTTACTTTAATATTACTTTTCAATTCAATTAAGTTATTTATTTACGGAACATTCTTAAAATTTCATACCCTTTTCTACGTCCTGTGATCTGTAGGTGCTTTGTAAAACCTTCCAGGAAGCTGCATTAGCGTTTATACGTAATGCCCCAAAACATTTTAATGAGAAAGCCATGTTGTAACATGATTAAAAGCTCAATAAAGTTGGTTTTGCAGATGTTTCCTTTTGTATGCTCAAACCAACTGCACAATATGCAAACGCTGCAGACAACGCACTCCCAAAATATACAGGTTAAACCGTCCCGTAGTAAGACCGATCTGAGCCTCAGCTGGAGATGGCTGGATGACATTAGACATTTAACTACACTTTCATGACCTCAGGCTTCACACATCCCTATGGTCTATTATGAGCCACAAAACGGTCTCAAACTTGGCTCGAGGTGGGTGTTTGACGCCCCTCAGATCATGCGTTTCCTTCATGCTTTATTTTTGGGTGAAAACTGCAAAGTCAGCAGTTTGAGGAACGGGAACAGGGTGTGCTGCTGTCACGGTTTGGAGTTTACTGAGCGCGGCACAAATGTTGAATCCAGCGTTTGGGAGCAAAGCTGCAGCAGGACCGTAAAGAGTCCGGGACCGTAAAGAGTCCGGGACCGTAAAGTGTCCGGGACCGTAAAGTGTCCGGGACCGTAAAGTGTCCGGGACCGTAAAGTGTCCGGGACCGTAAAGTGTCCGGGACCGTAAAGTGTCCGGGACCGTAAAGTGTCCGGGACCGTAAAGTGTCCGGCTGTGAGGCCTAAAAGCTCAAACTCATCTAAGGCTAAATTATTTTGTCCCGTTGGAGAATCTTGTTTGAGCGCAGTCAGAATGTGTCAGATTAAAATAAAAACCACTTGATTCAATCCATTGTCATCATTTTTTGCAGTGTGTTTTGTTCAATGTCTTGTATCTTGTTTTGTGTCTGAACTGTGCAATACAAATAACCTGGCCTAGTTTGAACTACACTTCTCTCCTCTGGTCCACATAAGGTCAGCACATAACGGTTGTATACATTTGTACAGTTGCTATAAACAGAACCACGGCCCATACGCAGCTCCAGTCTAAATGCACCTGGGCCTGGGACAATGCTCTTTAGGTAAATCTGGAGCTGGATGGATGATTCTGGAGGTGATTTGGGGTCAGCTCCTCGTGACCAACTTTGTTATTGTCTAGAGAACGACACACGGTGGTCCACTCGAGGACAAGACCTGGAGACAGACCATGGAGACTCCCGTAAGCACTGGCTGTGGTCCTGAGCGTCACATGTTTGCATTAATGTAGACATAAACGTGGAGCAGAGGACCTCCCACACCATAGGAGCGCCTCCACTCAGCAAAACCACTGATTCAAGCCAAATACCAGAGGCCAAACATGGGAACTGTGTAGTCGCTCCGATATTGTGTCCATTAAACGTGTGGAAAGTCGAGAAAATACAGATAAATAGTAAGTAAGTAAGTTTTTATTTATATACCGCCTTTTCACTGCAGATCTGAGTCTCAAAGCGGTTTACAATTGTTAATTTTTGGGCATTTGTCTCTCACTCCACACAGAGATGGGAGGGGCCAGTACAGGAGGCGCATGCCAGAACTATTGGACATGTTTTTAGTGGTAGGGGAAACCGGAGTACCCGGAGGAAACCTACGCAGACACAGGGAGAACATGCAAACTCCACTCAGAAAGGCCCTGGTCCGACCGGGATTCGAACCCAGGACCTTCTTGCTGAGAGGCGAGAGTGCTATCCACTCAGCCACCGTGCCGCCCTAAATTGTCTTTACAGCGCTGATTGTGGTCGAGAGGCACAGTTTAATTCCTTAGAAATATTAGTTTGTGTATTTTTGTACAGACCTGAATCACAGCAGCAGTCGTCTCGGAGGACTTTAGAAAGTTGTTGATTCCTCAACAACAGATCAGAGAAACAGATTTTTTACTTCATTCTTGCTTCTTTATTACGTGAAAGCTAGAGGTTTTAGACTTGCTTCTTAGGGAGTAGGAACCAATGTCCAGAAAAGTCCAAAAATGTCCCGGATCAAGGTAGGGCAAGTTCATTTGTATAGCACAATTCATACACATGGCAACTCCAAGTGCTGAACAAAACAATATAGAAAGACATAAATAATCACTGTCCTCCTGCGTCAGCTGGAGACCACTTAAAAACCCTTAAAATGTGAGAAAACTGGTCTAAATTCTCTTTTTAAGTTAAAGCATCAAAGTGTTGGACGTCTCTGGAGTCTCTTTATTTTGTTGTCGTTGCTGCCGACTGGATTCCCCTGAGACCGGATCAGGGCCAGGTCTGGATCAACTCCAGATGTATTGTTCCTTGTCCCATTTCTGAGATTTTCTGTAAATTTCATAATAGATTGATTGGATAAGATTCATAAAAGTCAACTCATAATAATTGAGTTTTTGTTGTTGTTGCAAATGACAGTGTACAGTGTTGTGTGAGGTAATAATCAGGATTCAACAAAAGGATGTGAGGAATGTATGAGAAAGTGACGGAGGACAAATATTGTGGCGGACCATGTGCTTTATCTGTGTACACACTTCATGGGTACTTGGCATGGATCAGGACCACACACACACACACATACACAGACGTTTAGCAGTCCAGTCCATTCCTGTAAAATACATAAGTTCATTCTGGGTCCTGCACCTTTCCTTATTGCTTCAATAGCTCAATTCAAAATGTCAAAAACTCACCAAAATCAAAATTCGACATAGAACACCACTTTTTCTGTTTCCTCAATTACATTTACAGTAGATGCTTCAATCACAACAGAAAAAAAGAAAAATCCACAGATACAGTATGGATGCTAAACAATCTCTTTAGCTTTCTCAGCTGGTTCCTCTCGACATGGAGGAGCAGCGACTTTACTCCGAGCTCCTCACCTTATCTCTAAGGTAATGCAAATGCAGCCACTCTGTATATGTGTAACCCTTTCATGGTTTACTTTTGCTCAATAAAATGTTTAGATAAGTTTAAATGTTAGACATATTTTTATCAGTTATTTCTCATGACAATAATCTCACATCTAATAATCTCAGATCTTTCCCCTTTGACGTCTGTGCAGGTCAGGGAGGGTCGTTGTGGTCAGGTGCAGATGGTCCAGGCAGAGGCCGGTCTGTGGGAGTGGACACTGGAGCCGTATAAGAGCCCAGGTCTGCAGCTGCTGTGGCTGTGTCTCTGCCCTCCTGGTTCCCTCCTGCCTCCTTCAGGTGTTCCCTCCTGCCTCCTTCGGGTGCTCCCTTCTGCCTCCTTTTGGGTGCTCCCTGCGTCTCTTCTTTTTTCTACTGAAGCGTTAAAGGTTTGAAGCCCAGGATGTTGGCTCGTGCTCTTCTGCAGACGTCGCTGCTGCTGTGGATGTTCCAACAGACTCTGCAGGGAGGTAAGAACCAGTTCTCAAACTACTAGAACTCCCAGAGCAGTCATTCTAACAGTTTTTGAGTGGTTAGCACTCTATTCTCAGCATCAAGGTCCTGGGTTCAAATCCTTGTAGGAATAGGGCCTTTCTGAGTGGAGACTGCATGTTCGATTTGTTCTGGTGTCTCCTACCACTAAAAACATGTACCTACAGTTCTCATTCAAATCAGTGGAATTTCAACCAGTTTTTTGTTTGTTTTTTTCCCCTTCCCTAAGTGCTAAAACTGGTGAAAATAACCGCAATAATAATGATAGAAAAAACAGTTTGGTGAAAGGCTATGGTAACACAGGTTTTACTCTAGACTAGTCTGATTTTGCCCAGACTAGTGTAGCTAGTAACTTGTAGTTCTCTGAGCTTCACAGAGTCTGGGTTTGCTTCATAGCGGATACATTTCAGAAGGCGGGGCCTTGTAAAAATTCGCTGTTTGTGAATGGATAAACCACTTGTCTGTTATCTTGAATAACGTCTTCCTTCAACCACTCACATCGAAGCACACGACTCCCATGGGTTGCCAAATGCCGGCAAGATTTTCCAGCCCAAAACCCGCGAGAATGCCCAAAAAAAAAAAACTTGGGCTATCATGATTCTGTTTATTGTCTTTCTGTTTATTTATTACCTACAAGTCTCTTGGAAAAAAGTATGTGAGAAACCACGCAACCTGGCAACCCTGCTGCGTAGTGTTGTCCAACCTGGCCACCCTGCTGCGTAGTGTTGTCCAACCTGGCAACCCTGCTGCGTAGTGTTGTCCAACCTGGCAACCCTGCTGCGTAGTGTTGTCCAACCTGGCAACCCTGCTGCGTAGTGTTGTCCAACCTGGCCACCCTGCTGCGTAGTGTTGTCACAGGAACACCAAACTTTACATGAACATTTGACTCTTAAAACACACATATAACAACATGGAACCATCAACATGGAACCTCATAGTGCATTAAAAGTGACATCCCTGTCTTAATTTGTTCGTACTTTTTTTTTAAATCACAGACTTCATGTCCGCCATCTTGGATTGCTTTTGTTGCCGCCTGAGACACGCTTGAGAAGGCGGTGCAAACCCAGCGTAACACCGGCGATCCTGATTGTTCGATTATTTTCTGATCTGCTGAAGGAGTTTGCGATGCGCTCAGACCCTTGTGTTCAGCCTCTGGTGGAGCCTCTGGTGGAGGATGGCGGAACTACAAGGGTCTGGCGAGAGTCAGGCTAAATCTTAAAATCTATAAAGATTTAATGAGTTTTGTTTGTATCCTTTATATCAATTTTAAGCAAACATAATTCATTGGGAAAACAAATGTAAAAACTTTTGCTACATTTTGATTACATTTTCCCTTAATCGCTATGGCAACGGCCCACTATATACTGTATACTTCATTCTCCCAGTCATGACATCAGAAAGTCCATAAAATATACTGATTATGACAGTTACATCCTTGTGTTTGGGATGGGCCCTTGTTTACCTTATGGTTGCTAGGTAACGGTCTCATTTTTGGTTCAGTACAGTTTAATCAATCACAGCGTTTTCATCCAGAAGATGCAAAGTGCTCTACAGTGTGGTTAAAACAGACTCGCCTCAAACAACATAATATATTAAGAAGTCACACACACACACACACACACACATACGCACACAAACAAACGCACACTCACACGTGTACACACACACATATGCACACACAAACACACGTGCACACACACACGCGTATACGCACACACGCACATGCACACACACACACAAAGGCACACTTACACACATACACACACACACAGAGACCAATAAAACCTCCACCTGTCATGTGCAGGCGCCCCCTGCAGGTGAAAGCCAGATCCTGTCAGACCTTTGAAGCTAAGCAGGGCAGGGCCTGGTTAGTACTGTGATGGTTTGCATAAACCTGCAGGCTTGAAATAAATGAATACATGAAATGAAAAATACATCAAAGTAGATCAGATATCAAATTCGATGGCAGTAAAACAAGCAGGTTACTGGACTTGGCAGATCCACAATCACAGCTTTGATCCACGGCCCATTCTCGCTCTGTTGAGATCTCGCTCTCTGAGATGTCGCACTGAGGTGACAGAGCTCCTCATGCACCGGGTCTGTGAGCCATCAAATCCTCAAATCAAAGATGGAGACTATAAAGTGTCAGCGGAGTGAGATATTTGCCATGAAGTCGCCAGTTCAGACTTGGGGGCGCTTGTTTTGGATGAATAGACGTTTGTGTGGGTGGAGTTTCCGATCAGAATGACTTTTATAACTTTGAAAAAACCGCTTTCACATCATGGTCCCCTCAGAACGAGCTCATGTAGTGGTCCTTTATCTACTGGTTTCAACTGTGTGAGAACAGTAAAAGTTATCGAAAGGTGTTTTTAAGCTGTTCGAAAGGTGTTTTTAAACTGTTCGAAAGGTGTTTTTAAGCTGTTCTAAAGTCTCTGAGCCACAGGAAGCAATTGGTCTCCCCATAAATTGTGCTGCTTTGGGAAGACTTTCTCCTTTATTACAACCATTCTATTTTGTGTCCTGAGACTTTCAAATGTCTTCATTGCTGGATTATTCAAGGCAATCATCTATCTATCTATCTGTCTGTCTGTGTCTGTCTGTCTGTCTGGCCGTCCGTCTGGCCGTCCATCTCTATCTATCTACAGTATCTATCTTTAGCTATTCTAGATAGTGACAGTGGCTCAGAAGAGCATTGGCCTTTGAGCCTGAAGGTCGTGGGTTCGAGTCCTCCATGAGACTTTCTTCATGACTCCCACTGAGGTCTGCTGTTGTTGTGTCCTTGGGCAAGACACTTAGATTTTTTCACAACAGTTTGAGCATTTCTCAGAACAATTAGTGCAAACTGCAAAACCTCTAGATAACCTGCAAAAGTCACTTTCTCAAAATGAAAAGTTAATTCCTCAAAAGCAAGTCTTCATGTCGATGAAACTGTCTCAGAATAATGAGTCCTGACACCAGTGTTTATGAACAACAGTCATATGACTCAGATCTCGTTGACACTTGGTGAGCACTAAATGCAGTAGAGCCAAAAACTACTGTAAAGTTACACATGACTGTATTTAGTGAAGTAACTGAGTACAAGACACATATGTATGTATATATTTGGTATGTACTGTGTGTGTGTGTATGTATTTCACATATTTACTGCATATGTTCTTTGAAATTCTACAGCATTGTGCAACAAAAATACAGTCACTTTCATGTTTGTACGTAGAACAAACAGAAATATCATGACGGAAGAACTGTGACAAATGTAAACAATAAAACACACACCTCCTCATGAGTGACGCTGAAATTTACCTGAGAGAAATTGTTCAATTTAGGAAAGATTTACAGGAAAAAATGAAATAAAGGAATGTATGAAATAAGGTTGACAGTTTTGTATATGACCAAAGCGATGAAATGAGGACTATTGGTTTTACAGGGAAAGACTATTCGGAAGTCATAAGTATGTTTCATTCTGACAGGACAGAAGCAAATGATGTCATAAAACAGCAGAGAATTGTACACAAGAGTCATGTCACACATGACTCAATGTTGTGGAGGTTGAACTAATAGTTTTGAGAACTTTAAGTCTGAGAAATACTGTAACTCCACTTTGCCTGAAGCCCCCGCTGAAAGATCTAGGCTCCTGTGGACTCAGCTCCTGCAGGAGGAACAGTGAGGGGCTGCTGCTCTGACTGCCACCCCCGACCCAGAAATGGATTAAGGGGAAGAAAATGGATGGATGGATGTTCTATATCCAGATTATTCTGTTCTCACAATATCTTTATTATTATTCACTTTTTCAGGTTGTTACTTTATTCTTGATTTCATTGTTATTATGTTGATCGCACTATAACGAGAGCAGTGACGTCGCCCGGCATGGCGCAGCCGGGGCCCCACCCTGGAGCCAGACCTGGGATTGGGGCTTGAATGCGAGCGCCTGGTGGCCGGGCCTTAGCCCACGGGGCCCGGCCGGGCTCAGCCCAAAGGGATGACGTGGGCAGTCCCTCCTGTGGACCCACCACCCGCAGAGGGGTCCGTGGTGGTCAGGTGCTGAGAGGACTGGGCAGCGGTCGAAGGCGGAGACCTCGGTGACCCAGTCCACACACACAACAGCTGGCTCTTGGGACGTGGAACGTCACCTCACTGGGGGGGAAGGAGCCCGAGCTCGTGGGGGAGGTTGAGCGATACCGACTAGAGATAGTCGGCCTCACCTCCACACACAGCTTGGGCTCTGGAACCCAACTCCTTGAGACGGGTTGGACGCTCCACTTTTCTGGTGTTTCCCGCGGGGAGAGGCGGCGAGCTGGGGTGGCCATTCTCATTGCCCCCCATCTCAGCCGCCACGTGTTGGAGTTCTCCCCGGTGAATGAGAGGGTCGCGTCCCCCCACTTCTGGGTGGGGGACAAGTCTCTCACTGTTGTGACGGCCTACGGGCCCAACGGCAGTGCAGAGTACCCGGCCTTCTTGGAGTCCTTGGGAGGTGTACTGGACAGTGCACCGCCCGGGGACTCCGTTATTCTCCTGGGGGACTTCAACGCCCATGTGGGAAATGCCAGTGACACTTGGAGAGGGGTGATCGGGAAGAACGGCCCTGATCTGAACCCGAGTGGTGTTCAGTTGCTGGACTTCTGTGCTAGTCACAGTTTGTCCATCACGAACACACGTTCGAGCACAAGGGTGTCCACCAGTGCACGTGGCACCAGGACACCCTAGGCCGGAGGTCGATGATCGACTTTGTTGTTATATCATCTGACCTTGACCGTGTGTCTCGGACACTCGGGTAAAGAGAGGGGCGGAGCTGTCAACCGATCACCACCTGCTCATGAGTTGGATCCGCTGGCAGGGGAAGAAGCCGGTCAGACCTGACAGACCCAAGCGTGTAGTGAGGGTCTGCTGGGAACGGCTGGCTGAGGCCCCTGTCAGACGGACTTTCAACTCTCACCTCCGGGAGAGCTTCTCCCAGGTCCCGGCGGAGGAAGGGGACATGGAGTCCGAGTGGACCATGTTCTCTGCCTCAATCGCCGATGCGGCGGCTCGTAGCTGTGATCGTAAGGTCTCCGGTGCTGGTCCCGGCGGCAACCCCCGAACCCGGTGGTGGACAGTCAGGCTGAAGAAGGAGTCCTATCGAGCAATGATGGTTCGGGGGACTCCTGAGGCAGCTGTCCAGTACCTGCAGGCCAAGCGTGCCGCGGCCCGGGCTGTTGCAGAGGCAAAAACCCGGGACTGGGAGGAGTTCGGAGAGTCCATGGAGCACGACTATCGGTCGGCCTTGAAGAGGTTCTGGCAAACCATCCGGCGCCTCAGGAGGGGGAAATAGTTCTTTGCCAACACCGTGTACGGTGCGGGTGGAGAGCTGCTGACCTCGACTGGGGATATTGTTGGGCGGTGGAAGGAATACTTTGAGGTTCTCCTCAATCCCCCCGTCACGTCCTCTGTTACAGAGGCAGAGGCTGAGGATGTTGGGGCAGATACATCCATCTCCCTGGCTGAGGTCACCAAGGTGGTTGGCAGCCTCCATGGTGGTAAGGCTCCGGGTGTGGATGAGATCCATCCTGATTATCTAAAGTCTCTGGATGTTGTAGGACTGTCTTGGCTGACACGTCTCTGCAACATCGTGTGGCGATCGGGGGCAGTGCCAATGGAGTGGAAGACCGGGGTGGTGGTCCCTCTCTACAAGAAGGGGGACCGGAGGGTGTGTTCCAATTATCGTGGGATCACACTCCTCAGCCTCCCCGGTAAGGTCTACTCCAAGGTACTGGAGAGGAGGCTACGGCCGATGGTCGAATCTCAGATTCAGGAGGAGCAGTGTGGTTTTCGTCCCGGTCGCGGAACACTGGACCAGCTCTATACTCTCCATCGGATACTCGAGGGTTCATGGGAGTTCGCCCAACCTGTCCACATGTGTTTTGTGGATTTGGAGAAGGCGTTCGACCGTGTTCCCCGGGGTTTCCTTTGGGGGGTTCTTCGGGAGTACGGGGTTCGGGGTCCTCTGCTGAGGGCCATCCGGTCCCTGTATGACCGGAGCCAGAGCTGTGTTCGCATCAGCAGTAAGTCAGACCTGTTCCCGGTGCATGTTGGCCTCCGCCAGGGCTGCCCTTTGTCACCGGTTCTGTTCACTGTGTTTATGGACAAAATTTCTAGGCGCAGCTCGGGGTCGGAGGGGGTCCGGTTCGGGACCACAGGATTTCATCTCCGCTGTTTGCGGACGATGTTGTCCTGTTGGCTCCAACAAACCAGGACTTGCAACATTCACTGGGGCGGTTTGCAGCCGAGTGTGAAGAAGCTGGGATGAGAATCAGCACCTCCAAATCTGAGGCCATGGTACTCGACCGGAAAAAGGTGCCTTGCCCTCTACAGGTGGGTGGAGAGGTCCTTCCTCAAGTGGAGGAGTTAAAGTATCTCGGAGTCTTGTTCACGAGTGAGGGAAGAATGGAGCGTGAGATTGACAGGCGGATCGGTGCAGCGTGCGCAGTGATGCGGTCGCTGTATCGGACCGTTGTGGTAAAGAGGGAGCAGCGTCTGCAGTCAGAGCTGTATCGGACTGTTGTGGTAAAGAGGGAGCAGCGTCTGCAGTCAGAGCTGTATCAGACCGTTGTGGTGAAGAGGGAGCTGAGCCGAAAGGCAAAGCTCTCGATTTACCGATCAATCTTCGTTCCCTCCCTCACCTATGGTCATGAGCTTTGGGTAATGACCGAAAGAACGAGATCGCGGATACAAGCGGTCGAAATGAGCTTCCTCCGCAAAGTGGCTAGGCGCTCCCTTAGAGATAGGGTGAGGAGCTCAGTCACACGGTAGGGGCTCGGAGTAGTGATCGCTATTGCCACTTTTGCTTGACTTTCTGCTTTGTTTTTACCAATGAGCAGATTAGTTGCGTATCGCGGCCGTGAACACCCGCGGAGTCGCAGCTGCTACTGTCCCCGTGAGGTTTATGGAGAAGTGTAGAGGACAGTGTAATGTGTTCACTGACACTAAATGATCAGACTGATGGGTTGTGTTCGTATGTTTACTCTGCGTCTCTGCACAGACGTGTTGCTGCAGCCGTTTGTCGGCTCACGCGTAAGTCAGCAGAGTATTTGAGGCGTTCACGAGTAGTCCGTACAAAATGTGTTGTTTTTACAATACAGAAAGTACAGGTGAGAGAACTGTAGAGCAGTAAAATCCACATGTATGGTCTCTGTGGCTGCTGTGGTCAGATGTTAGACTTTATGAACTGCGTGAAGCAGAAAGACCCGCGCACGTGCAGCCAGTCAGATGGCAGTGAAAATTACAGACATTGCTTTTCCCGTGTGAATGCACTGCACAATTTCAGACGTCCTCCGCAATTATCACAAATTATCAGAGGTCCACAAGTAATACTAATCCCGTCCGAATGGGCACTATGCACGCACCACTTCCGCGTTTTACCTACAACCCCACCTCACTTCCGGCTTGAGTTTCACTAGAGTTCAGCAGTGGTTTACACGAGTTTCCCAAATAATGCTCAAACGGGAATTAAACTGTGAGGATACAGGGCATTTTGGGACAGAGCAGTGCTGTGAGTGGCCACAGTCACAGCTCTTTCTCAGAGAGAAAGCACAGCGACACTTTTGGGTCAGTCTCAGCTGAATGTATCAATCTAATTACTAAAAAACGTCACTAAAACCCACCTAAAAGCCATAGGATAGCATAGGCAGGAAGTGAACGGGCTGATCTGTATTAACAGGAAACGTCACGCCTCCCCGTGCATATAGCCCATAGGACTTTAGTCTAAGTTCCAGAGAGAGACATACATTTTTACATCGACCTTTATTTTCCATTGTGTATTTTGTAGGTTTGAAGCCTCAGACGGTTGCGTATGGGAGGATGCTTCCCAACAGAGGTGACAGGACACACAGTACATTTGGACCATAAACAAATACTCATGGACCTTTTCCTTAAACATATCTTCTTATATTTCTTTCAGGTGTTGGCCACGGAGTCGGAGTCAACCCTGCAGGTCAGTAACATTTCATATGTTTATAGCTAGTGCTAATTGTCCAACTCCTGTCCGTGTTTTATAACCCTCTAATTGTTCTGTTTTCCTTCATTTGTCTAGTCACAGGAGCCCTCGGTGCAGTGGCAAACCGATACAACACTAAAGCCATGAAGGCTGGACGTACGTTTCACTTTCATTACATCCATTTCAACCCAAACCCTCTGTACAACTATTATTATGTACAGTTTACATCTGTAAATAAACGCCACTCTAATAACTGTGTCACCAATGGGACAAAGCTATTTAGTGTTATTTCAAGTTATTTTGCAAATTATGACTCATTCCAAGGACGACATTTCTTGAATTGTCTTTATTATTTTTATAACAAGACCGTTGTGCTTATCCCAATGTCAAATTTTGTTTTTAGATTGTCAAAATGCACTCAAAAGATAAAAAACACTTAATTTAAGCATTGATTACCTTAGATTTTATCATTTTTGGCAGAGTGGTCTGTGTTGGTCAAAACAACATAATCCACAAATCTCTGTCACCTTGGATTAAATTATCAAAATCAATTAAATGTTACAATATTGTTTTCAATTAAATCCAACACAAGTTAATAACAATAATGTTCTTTTCCACAGTTGGACGATACACAGGCGCCCAGCTCGGAGTCGGTGAGAGGTTTTTAAAAACTTATTTATAAACTTATTTTATGGATGTATTTATAAACATATTTTATAGATCATTTTATAAACTTATTTTACAGATGTTTTTATAAACATATTCTATAGATAATTTTATAAACTTATTTTATAGATAATTTTATAAACTTATTTTAGAATATTTTTATAAACTTGTTTTATAATTGTTTTATAAACTTATTTTATAATCTTTTTATATTATTTTATTGATGTTTTTATAAACTTATTTTATTGATGTTTTTATAAACTTATTTTATAGATGTTTTTATAAACTTATTTTATAATATTTTTATAAACTTATTTTATAATAGTTTTATAAACTTATTTTATAGATGTTTTTATAAACTTATTTTATTGATGTTTTTATAAACTTATTTTCTTTATTGCAAATCTCACCCCATTATTTTATATTAATATGATTATTCTAATAAAGTATTTACAGCTAAGGAACATAGCAGCCCTTACTACTGTCCTGTCAGTGTGCCACAACACTGAAATTTCCCCACTGTGGGACTAGAAAAGGTTTTCTCATTTATCTTATGAATCAAATGAGCAGATAGAAAAACCAAAAGCAATCAGGGTTTTGATAATAAAGAATATTTCTAAAGGGTTTTATATCTGAGTCCTAAAACTTGTGCTTATATTATAATATTGATTGAAAAACAGAAGCTAAATATTTAGTTTGTATTTTTTATTATTTGTATTATGTTTTAAATCTCTTGTTCCTTCCAGAGTGGTGTAAATGCCTCTGGTCTAAACTACAAAACACAGACACACACAAGTGGTCTGTGTCACATTCGCTTGTGAAAGTAAATGAACACATATAAATTGTTTTTTCTGTGAAATAGAATGTGTTAGTTATTAATTTCTGTTATAAATTGTCGTAAAAAGGCCTGAAATAGACTTTAATTTGACTTGAAGAAACCTGTGGAGCCCTAAAAACGAACAGTTTGTTCACTGTGGATTTAAACTTTTCTTTATGCCTTTTATATATATATACACATATATATACATATATACACTACCGTTCAAAAGTTTGGGGTCACATTGAAATGTCCTTAATTTTGAAGGAAAAGCTGTAGATAACTTTAAACTAGTCTTAACTGTAAAGAAATACACTCTATACATTGCGTATGTGGTAAATGACTGTTCTAGCTGCAAATGTCTGGTTTTAGGTGCAATGTTGTAATTGCTGCAAATGGAGG
Source organism: Knipowitschia caucasica (assembly GCA_964034765.1). Taxonomy (NCBI): domain Eukaryota; kingdom Metazoa; phylum Chordata; class Actinopteri; order Gobiiformes; family Gobiidae; genus Knipowitschia; species Knipowitschia caucasica. The sequence continues at coordinate 15,923 of OZ035840.1, read as the reverse complement.
ATTCTTTGACAAAAGTTGGATGTAAAACAAATCTTATTTCAAATACAAATCATTATTTCTAACCTTGTCAATGTCTTGACTCTATTTTCTATTCATTTCACAACGTATGGTGGTGAATAAGTGTGACTTTTCATGGAAAACACTTGGGTGACCCCAAACTTTTGAACAGTAGTGTATATAATTTATTTATTTATTTTCTTTTTCAGGAGGTTACAGGTCTCTGGGAGGAAGATCTGGACTGAAGCCTGGATACGGCGCACAGGGAGGATACGGTACAAAACTAACATGACTTTAATATAAAAAATACATTTGTTGGAACAATTCACTGATTAATTGATGAAAATGAAAATAAATTCAATATTGAATCTTAGTCTTGAGATCAGATGCATGTAATTTATCAAGCTGTGGTTTTGATGTAAATTAGGGCAGTTTTGAAGTAGTTATGAGAGTTATGACATTATCTTCAGGGGCTAAAAATAAGTCACATTTTGACTATTAAGGCATAAAAAGGTCTTTAATTCGATATTTATTTTCTATATCTCCCTAAATCACAACAGCAGTTGTCTCTGAGGACTATTTCAACATTGTCGATTCCTCAACAACAGATCAGAGAATCAAACGGTTCGAAAACACAAGAAATGCAATCATAAAAAACACAGAAGACATCGGTCCAAAGGGTTCAATTACCAATGTCCATAAATGTCCATAAATGTTAATAAATGTTCGTAAATATCCATACATGTTTACTGTAGTGCCTTCTCTCGTTAAAGGAGCCAGTTTGGGCACAGGAATGATGGGTCCTTCTCTTTCTAACGGACATGGTCTTGGACTGGGACTGGGCCAGGCTGGAAAACGTGGTCAGACTAAATGAGTTTTATACAAGGATTTGAAAATGCACATTCTACTGACAAGTTTTCTCTGGCTTTATTTCAGGCTACAATGGTGGTTTGGGCACCGGGCTTGGAGGCGGACTTGGAGGTGGACTTGGAACCGGTCTAGGGGCGGGCTATGGTGCAGTCCCAGGTAAATTCTGTCCATATACCAGTTTCATAAAGTGCTGTCTGTGTTCAAAAGGGAAGGATCTGAAAACTTCTATTCGAGTTTTACTGTATCATTTGACATAGTCCTGATTTGAGGCATGTCATTCGTCCAGATGGTAGAAGTTCAGAGCAAGAGTAATGTAAATTTACATAAATAATATCCAAAGAAATGTTAGTATAGTATCAAATATTCGAGTTACACACACACACGCACACGCACACATACATACAAACTGAAAGTCTGATTGGAGACAGCTCATGAATGTAAGGTGAATAGGAGGGGACCTAATGCTGATCCTTGTGGTACCCCTCCTGGCACAATTATTTTTATTCAATTATCGCCACATTGTACAATTCAAACATGTAATTCTTATCCATGTAACAGAGTCTTCAAATGACAACATTGCTTTTCCAGGAGGATACGGAGCTTTGGGTGGAATGGGGATCCCTGGACAGACCAGACAGGGTAAGAACACTGTAGTTGTAAAATCCGCATCAGAGGAAATAACTAGAAGGCCAAATATTCAAGTCAAGACTTCGCAAGCAATCTAAAACAGGCAGGCACAGTAAAATCACAATATTGAGGATAAGAAGAACAAGAGAGGATATCACGAAGTTAATTAAAAAACGAACATTTGCTGAAAAGCGCAATAGTGCAGTAGTAGGGCTGTGCTGTTAAGGTGCCTCACAGCTGTTGGGATACATGTAGTTCCCAATCTTTTTGTCCTGCACCCAGGTGCCCTAAAGAGCTACAGTGGGGCAAAAAAGTATTTAGTCAGCCACCGATTGTGCCAGTCCTCCCACTTAAAATAATGACAGAGGTCTGTAATGTTCATCATAGGTTCACTTCAACTGTGAGAGACAGAACATGAAAAAAATAATCCAGGAATTCACATTGTAGGATTTTTAAAGAATTTATTTGTAAATGATGGTGGAAAATAAGTATTTGGTCACTTCAAACAAGGAAGATCTGTGGCTCTCACAGACCTGTAACTTCTTCTTTAAGAAGCTCTTCTGTCCTCCACTCATTACTTGTATTAATGGCACCTGTTTGAACTCATCTGTATAAAAGACACCTGTCCACAGCCTCAAACAGTCAAACTCCAAACTCCACTATGGCCAAGACCAAAGAGCTGTCCAAGGACACCAGGAAAAGAATTGTAGACCTGCACCAGACTGGAAAGAGTGAATCTACAATAGGCAAGCAGCTTGGTGTGAACAAATCAACTGTGGGAGCAATTATCAGAAAATGGAAGACATACAAGACCACTGATAATCTCCCTCGATCTGGGGCTCCACGCAAGATCTCATCCCGTGGGGTCAAAATGATCATGAGAACGGTGATCAAAAGTCCCAGAACCACACGGGGGGACCTGGTGAATGACCTGCAGAGAGCTGGGACCAAAGTAACAAAGGTTACCATCAGTAACACACTACGACGACAGGGAATCAAATCCTGCAGTGCCAGACGTGTCCCCTGCTGAAGCCAGTGCATGTCCAGGCCCGTCTGAAGTTTGCCAGAGAGCACATGGATGATACAGCAGAGGATTGGGAGAATGTCATGTGGTCAGATGAAACCAAAGTACAACTGTTTGGTATAAACTCAACTCGTCGTGTTTGGAGGAAGAAGAATACTGAGTTGCATCCCAAGAACACCATACCTACTGTGAAGCATGGGGGTGGAAACGTCATTTTGAGCCAAAACCTCCTTCCATCAGTGAGCGCTTTGAAGATGAAACGTGGCTGGGTCTTCCAGCATGACAATGATCCCAAACACGCCGCCCGGGCAACAAAGGAGTGGCTCCGTGAGAAGCATCTGAAAGTCCTGGAGTGGCCTCGCCAGTCTCCAGACCTCAACCCCATTGAACATCTGTGGAGGGAGTTGAAAATCTGTGTTCACTGCTCCCGAGAAGATCTGCATGGAGGAATGGGCCAAAATACCAGCTACTGTGTGTGCAAACCTGGTAAAGACCTATAGTAATCGTTTGACCTCTGTAATTGCCAACAAAGGTTATATTACAAAGTATTGAGTTGAATTTTTGTTATTGACCAAATACTTATTTTCCACCATAATTTACAAATAAATTCTTTAAAAATCCTACAATGTGAATTCCTGGATTTTTTTTTCACTTTCTGTCTCTCACAGTTGAAGTGTACTCATCCAGTGTAAATACCCTCTAAATTGGATAAAACCACTCTAGATAAGCAGGTGTCCACATGTCACATTTGCTCTCACAACCTCTACAACCCTCACATATAAACCCCAACCAAAATACAAAGACATAGAAAAAAACCCCACTATACACAATCCCAACCCAAACCACTCAACAAAATAAACCAAGACCTAAAACCCGTTACAACCCTGCAGTCCCCCCCCCGCCTATTCTGCCCCTTGGTTCAGCCCGGAACGGGTTTTAGCGGCGTCCGTTCCCCCCCGGACTCTTTCCGTCAGACACGCTATCCTGGACACAAGAGACAAGGTAAACAAACTGCGCTCACACACACATTCACGCACCCAGACACCCGACCATTCACCGCATGCACAAACACTAAAACATTACCACTTCTTAAGCTACACATATTGCACTATGCCCAATTCTAATTACATGTTGCCTCCGCAGGACCGGCACCCTACCCGGAACGCACCACACCGGACCCACGGACAACCACAGCCCTCTCAATAAACATTCTTACATGAATATATGTGCAATGTCTTTATATGTGCAATCTAGCCATGTTCAAAAGTGCAGTGTGGGTTAGGTAACGAACGGCCGGTTTGTTACAGTACCTATGATGAAAATTACAGACCTCTGTCATTATTTTAAGTGGGAGAACTTGCAAAATCGGTGGCTGACTAAATACTTTTTTGCCCCACTGTATATTAGCCAAGAAAGATTGCAGTTAATTATAGGAGGAATGAAAATGACCTCTTTCCTTAATCAAATTGTTGTATATTGAGACATATTATCACTTCCTTCATCAGACCTTCCTTATAGGATCAAACTTTTGAATAAGATTATCAATAATGTAACTTCTGTCTCCACTGTGTGTAACTATCCTTGTGGTTCACGTCTTATTGTGGGTAAGAATGCCTTAAGATAAGTGCCATGTCAACACCCTTCCCCCAATGACTCTTCAAGGTGTGAAGATATGCAAGGATTTCACAGAAGACAAGTCAGTCTGCTTTCGGGCCAAGGAGTAGCAGGACCTCTGGGCTTTGCCCAGGCAACAAAGGGGGCCCTGAGCCTCCAAGATCGGCACAAACCTTAGCTCCAGGTTTGAAAGGACTTCCACAACCCTTCAATAGCCTCCAGCTTCAACCTGGAGAAGTTGCTGAACTGTGGCTCCTAGACTGTGGATTGTGGGAGGACTTGGTTCAGCCACATGATGCAGCCGCAGGGTCCAGGCCCCATGAACATGGGTTGGCCCCCATCCATCACCATCAAGACCCAACAAGGACCGCCATCGACCAAAGGCCCATTCTGCTTGTATGATCTGCTCTTGCTACACACAGTTGTTGGCTTAATGAAAACCGACAATTCAAACTAAGAACACTTGGTCTCTTACAAAGGCTGCAAACATATGGTGGCCTCGGCCTTCCAATCCATTCATGGACAAAGGCCTTGCTATAGAATTATCTCACCTTAGCCATAGAATTTTAACAATTTATCTTGCAATCAACGTTTCCTTCATGTTATTCTTGACAATGTGCATATTTCATATCTAATCTGTATTGTATATACAGTGGGGCAAAAAAGTATTTAGTCAGCCGATTGTGCAAGTTCTCCCACTTAAAATAATGACAGAGGTTTTCAAAAAATTCCAGGAATTCACATTGTAGGATTTTTAAAGAATGTATTTGTAAATTGTGGTGGAAAATAAGTATTTGGTCAATAACAGAAATTCAACTCAATGGAAGGAGGTTTTGGCTCAAAATCTCACGATACATGGCCCCATTCATTCCTTCCTAACACAGATCAGTCGTCCTGTCCCCTTAGCAGAAAAACAGCCCCAAAGCATGACGTTTCCACCCCCATGCTTCACAGTAGGTATGGTGTTCTTGAGCTGCAACTCAGTATTCTTGTTTGGAGGAAGAAGGCCTCTACTTTGGGTTCATCTGACCACATGACATTCTCCCAATCCTCTGCTGTATCGTCCATGTGCTCTCTGGCAAACTTCAGACAGGCCTGGACATGCACTGGCTTCAGCAGGGGGACACGTCTGGCACTGCAGGATTTGATTTGCTGTCGTCGTAGTGTGTTACTGATGGTAACCTTTGTTACTTTGGTCCCAGCTCTCTGCAGATAATTCACCAGGTCCACCAGTGTGGTTCTGGGATTTTTTATCACCGTTCTCATGATCATTTTGACCCCACGGGATGAGATCTTGCATGGAGCCCCAGATCGAGGGAGATTATCAGTGGTCTTTTATGTCTTCCATTTTCTGCCAATTGCTCCCACAGTTGATTTGTTCACACCAAGCTGCTTGCCTATTGTAGGCACACTCTTCCCAGTCTGGTGCAGGTCTACAATTCTTTTCCTGGTGTCCTTCGACAGTTCTTTGGTCTTGGCCATAGACAGGCTGTGGACAGGTGTCTTTTATACAGATAACGAGTTCAAACAGGTAACGAGTGGAGGCCAGAAGAGCTTCTTAAAGAAGAAGTTACAGGTCTGTGAGAGCCAGAGATCTTCCTTGTTTGAAGTGACCAAATACTTATTTTCCACCATAATTTACAAATAAATTCTTTAAAAATGTGAATTCCTGGATTTCTTTTCACATTCTGTCTCTCACAGTTGAAGTGTACCTACGATGAAAATTACAGACCTCTGTCATTATTTTAAGTGGGAGAACTTGCACAATCGGTGGCTGACTAAATACTTTTTTGCCCCACTGTACTTACACAGTTATACACTTTTAATGTACAGATAATGTGACGTCATCAATATCAGTTGTGATTTATTCACTGGTGCCCCAAAATAAAGCTATTATCAATTATTTTACTTACTACATGATTGTTTTTGATCAAATTCTCCAATATCAAATAAATAACTTAAATTATGTGTGATATCGACTTCAATAACCCCCACATACTTATATTAGCGAAGAAACATAGCAGCTACTTATATAAGCAAAGAAAGATAGCAGTTACTTATATATTGTATTGTATGTATTTTGTGTACTCCCTTTGTGCTCAATCTACTGTATGTGCGCTACAACCTTGAAATTTCCCTACTGTGGGACACATAAAGGTTCTCTTATCTTACACCTAAAAAAACAAGTGCTTACCATATTCAGTGCTTAGACCCCAGAGTTTCACCTTGTTAGCTTCATACTGGGCCTTCTTTTTCAAACGACAAGCTCTGCAATAAAAACACAACATAAATTCATACCATGTCCTTTTATATGCGTTATAAAGTAGTTTCACATGAGACTATAGAGATCCCATATGCAGTATCTGACCTGGAGGCTAGCTTGTTCTTCTCTTTGCGGGAGCGGGGACGTGCGTTGATGGGCAGCTCGCTCACGGGGGTCAAGTCGCTGATGACTTTGTTGAGTTTTCGCAGCTCTGTCCCGATCTGCAGCAGTTTACGAGGGTTCGGAGTCAGGTCTTCCACATCCGTGCGACGGGATTTCTTCACTGGTTCGCGGTGGGGTTTAAACAAACGGGTTGAATGTTACTTTCATATAGTCCTTTAAGATAAGATACAGATGTTGCCTTATTTAATCTCACAGAGGTGAAATGTACATGTCACATTTGGCTGGTAGAGACACATTGTGCAAAAGGAGGAAATGTGCACTGTAACATCAGGATATATGTACAATAAAGTGGACAATAATTATGTACAACAAAAAGTGACAAGTTGTCAATTGGAAACACTGTCAATAGTAAAAAGTTGACACCTAAGTTTGTGTTCGACTGAGGGCTTACGTCACAAACTTTAGGGTCTTGTCAACATAGTAGTGCAGGTTTCTCAAACAGTGATCATTTAAAGTGACTATATTGTACAGTCTGACAGCGGTGGGGATAAATGCCCTGCGGTAGGCTCCTTCCTGCACTGAGGTGTCTCAGTCTTCCACTGAAGGAGCTCTCAGCTCCTCTACAGTCCTGTGCGGTGGGAAGGTGTTGTCCATGATGGAGGTGGCTTTGGCTTAGCACCCTCTGTCCCTCAACATCCTCACAGAGTCTGGGGCCTCCTGTCCCTCACCTCCTCCACAGAGCCAGGGGCTCCTGTCCCTCACCCTCCTACACAGAGTCCAGGGGCATCCTGTCCCTCAACCTCCTCCACAGAGTCCAGGGCCTCCGGTCCCTCACCTCCTCCACAGAGTCCAGGGGCAGGTATTTTGTGACAAACTTGATGCATGTTGCTTTTAGTGTTTTACTATAAATGGTCAGTGATTATGTTAAAGCCTAACACTCAGACACAGTTTCATGAACAGACATGAGTAAACATGTTTCTAGTTTAAACACAGTCAGAATGTGTTGTGATAAAACCAGTCGATTCCAGAAATGATTACCACATACAGTGCCTTGCGAAGGTATTCGGCCCCCTTAAACCTTTCAACATTTCGCCACATTTCAGGCTTCAAACATAAAGATATAAAAATTTAATTTTTTGTCATGAATCAACAACAAGTGGGACACAATCGTGAAGTGGAACAAAATTTATTGGAGAATTTAAACTTTTTTAACAAAAAAAAACTGAAAAGGGGGGCGTGCAATATTATTTCAGTGCAGCAAACTCAGTCCAGAAGTTCAGTGAGGATCTTTGAATGATCCAATGTTGTCCTAAATGACTGATGATGATAAATAGAATGCCCCTGTGTGTAATCAAGTCTCCGTATAAATGCACCTGCTCTTTGATAGTCTCAGGGTTCTGTTTAAAGAGAGAACCATGAAGACAAAGGAACACACCAGGCAGGTCCGAGATACTGTTGTGGAGAAGTTTAAAGCCGGATTTGGATACAAAAAGATTTCCCAAGCTTTAAACATCTCAAGGAGCACTGTGCAAGCAATTATATTGAAATGGAAGGAGTATCAGACCACTGCAAATCTACCAAGACCCGGCCGTCCCTCCAAACTTTCATCTCAAACAAGGAGAAGACTGATCAGAGATGCAGCCAAGAGGCCCATGATCACTCTGGATGAACTGCAGGTAACTACAGCTGAGGTGGGGATGGTGTGTTCAGGGTGATGAGCTGTGTTGCTTTTACGCCAAACATATCGTTTTGCATTGTGGCCAAAAAGTTCGATTCTGGTTTAATCTGACCAGAGCACCTTCTTCCACATGTTTGGTGTGTCTCCCAGGTGGCTTGTGGCAAACTTTGAAAGACCTTTTATGGATATCTTTGAGAAAAGGCTTTCTTCTTGCCACTCTTCCATAAAGGCCAGATTTGTGCAGTGCACGACTGATTGTTGTCCTATGGACAGACTCTCCCACCTCAGCTGTAGTTATCTTCAGTTCATCCAGAGTGATCATGGGCCTCTTGGCTGCATCTCTGATCAGTCTTCTCCCTGTTTGAGATTAAAGTTTGGAGGGACGGCCGGGTCTTGGTAGATTTGCAGTGGTCTGATACTGCTTCCATTTCAATATAATTGCTTGCACAGTGCTCCTTGAGATGTTTAAAGCTTGGGAAATCTTTTTGTATCCAAATCCGACTTTAAACTTCTCCACAACAGTATCTCGGACCTGCCTGGTGTGTTCCTTTGTCTTCATGGTTCTCTCTGCGCTTTAAACAGAACCCTGAGACTATCAAAGAGCAGGTGCATTTATACGGAGACTTGATTACACACAGGAGCATTCTATTTATCATCATCAGTCATTTAGGACAACATTGGATCATTCAAAGATCCTCACTGAACTTCTGGACTGAGTTTGCTGCACTGAAAGTAAAGGGGCCGAATAATATTGCACACCCCACTTTTCAGTTTTTTATTTGTTAAAAAAGTTTAAATTATCCAATAAATTTTGTTCCACTTCACGATTGTGTCCCACTTGTTGTTGATTCATGACAAAAAATTAAATTTTTATATCTTTATGTTTGAAGCATGAAATGTGGCGAAATGTTGAAAGGTTCAAGGGGGCCGAATACTGTATTTCATCATGTTTTGCAGTGTATCTTAAAAATGCCCTAATGTGTGACCGTTGATCTGCAGGTTACGCTAACGGTTACGGTGACGCCTACGGAGCCGGTGAGTGCGACCCACAATCCTCTCTGTCCCTCTGTGTGCACATTCAGGTCATCTCCTACTGCATTAAAGTGTTTAACAGTGTTTAGTGGTTTCTTTATAGGCCGTGATTTACCCGCAGACTTAACAACTGTGCCCGACAAAAAAAGTAAAGGTAAAAATGTGTGATGAATCAGAAACTAAAATGCTATTAACGGGTTCTGTTTGTAGATAATTGGGTGGATTTGGAGCATGAGACAGGAGCAGTGGTTTAACTTTATTTGTGGAAAGTCCATGAGTACTTTACATAGTTGTCGACTCCTCAACAACACCTCAATAATTAATAACAAGGAAAATATTTGGACACTGCAGAATTCAGGTGCCACAGTGGGGCGGCTGCAACAGTCAAACTGTGGCTGTGTCCTTAGGCAAGACACTCCATAGTGGTAGTAGTAGTAGTAGTAGTAGATAAGATAAGATGTGCTTTATTTATCTCACATAGGAGAAATGTACATGTCACATTTGGCATGGATAGAGACACTCAGATTGTGCAAAAGGAGGAAATGTGCAAACATGTTACATGCAGGATATATATGTACTACAAAAGTGACAATAATTATGTACAACAAAAGTGACAAGTGTCAATTGGAAACAGTGTCAATAGTAGTGCAGGTTTTCACACAGTGATCATTTAAAGTGACTTATTGTACAGTCTGACAGCAGTGGGGATAAAGGCCCTGCCTTCCTACACTGAGGGTGTCTCAGTCTTCCACTGAAGGAGCTCCTCAGCTCCTCTACAGTCCTGTGCAGTGGGAGGTGTTGTTCATGATGGAGGTGGCTTTGGCTAGCACCTCCTGTCCCTCACCTCCTCCACAGAGTCCAGGGGCCTCCTGTCCCTCACCTCCTCCACAGAGTCCAGGGGCCTCCTGTCCCTCACCTCCTCCACAGAGTCCAGGGGCCTCCTGTCCCTCACCTCCTCCACAGAGTCCAGGGAGCAGCCCAGAGTGGAGCTGGCCCTCCTGACCAGCTTGTTCAGTCTGTTTCTGTCCCGCTCTGTGCTGCCCGGGGCCCAGCACACGGCAGCGTAGTAAATGGCAGAAGCAACCACAGAGTCATAAAAAGTCCTGAGCAGAGGCCTGCTCACTCCGAAGGACCTCAGCCTCCTCAGAAGGAAGAGGCGACTTTGGCCCTTCTTGTGCAGGGCGTTTGTATTATGGACCAGTCCAGTTTATTGTTAATGTGAACACCCAGGTACTTGAAGCTGTCCACCAGCTCAATGTCCTCCCCCTGGATGTTCAGCAGCGTGTGGGAAAGTGGTTTTCTCCTGAAGTCGATGATCATCTCCTTGGTCTTACTGGTGTTCAAGCACAAGTGGTTGCGCTCACACCAGTCGACAAAGTCCTTGATAACCGACCGATATTCCAGTTGGTTCCCCTCAGACACACAGCCCACGATGGCGGAGTCGTGGGAGAACTTCTGCAGGTGACAGCTGTGTGTGTCGTGTGTGAAGTCTGAGGTGTAGATGGTGAAGAGAAACGGTGAGAGGACAGTGCCCTGAGGGGCCCCAGTGCTGCAGACAACCACCTCAGACTCACAGCTGCAGCCGCACGTACTGTGGTCGCTCTGAGAGGTAGTTGATGGGTAGTTGATGATAGTTGATGATAGTAGTAGCATCTGCTACTACGCAGTAGTAGTAGCAGCAGCAGCAGTAGCAGCAGTAGCAGCAGTAGCAGTAGCAGCAGTAGCAGTAGCAGTAGCAGTAGCAGCAGCAGCAGCAGCAGCAGTAGCTGTAGTATTTTGATTATAGTTGAAACATCAGAGACAGGGAAGACACAGAGTCGTCCTCAGAACTTCCTCTGCTCCTGTCGGCTCCAAATTGAGTTTTCGTGGAACAATTATCTACTCCTTAAATATATTTTCACTTTTTCTCTTCTGTTCTCACTGGTCATGACTCTAACGAATCAAATCTTTTTAACCATCTGTGTTTGGAAATGCCATGTTCCGGGAGGTGAACATGTGCCTTCTCCACCAGAGGGCGCTGCTGGCCTGACGCAGTGACTCAATAATAATTAAAGTCATGTGGTTATTGTGCTTTTCCAGCTTTAGGAGCCGGAGCCTTCCCTGGACAACTGCCTGGAGCTGGATATGGTAAAAGTTTAACTAAAATCTATAAAAAAATCAATAAAGGATATGTTTAAAGACGGGTTGCCATGGTTACAGTAGCATTAAGACCTGTTGAGTTTGATGTACTAAAAGCTCACTTGTTATTTTGGTCATTTCAGTTTTAATTGATTGAATAAACTTGAAATCAAAACGAGTTCTCCAGATTTCAAATAACTTTTAAAATCTGGAAAAAAAGCTCTGTTCCAATATTTGTTCAGTATTTGTAATAAATATGAAAAGGAATTAGTAACTTATTGATCATTCAAAAATCCCGACGCTTTCTCACAGTGTTTACAAATGTATTCAGGATTTAAATATTTAACCTTGGGTTCTAAAAACAGGTAGAGAAAACAGAAGCTTTTAAAGCTGGGGTACGTAACTTTCAAACCCTGATAAACGTAACTATTAAAAAGCTTTTTCAGACAGAGAAGTGAAGAGAGGACCGGCCTCACTCAGCCAATCAGCTCCTAGCCCAAAGAGGCAAATAGTGACTCACAGGGACTTTCACAGTCAAAGGGACAAACTGTGACTGAGATTGAGGAGTTTACTTTTCAAATGGTAAAAATGTTAAAATATGAGGTAATAATGGCTTAATTTGAGTGGTTTTTGGTCCCATTGGCAAATTGTGTTTTATGGAAGTCAAATATTTTCCATGAAGCTGTGAAAAAGAAAACTGTTCCTGGTTCATGTCTCACTCAAGTGAAAGTCTAGTTTCAATTCTAGTCTTAGAATTAGATTTGAGATCCTTTCGACAGTGCAGAGTATAGTGTAGTGTAGTGTATAGTGTTGTGTTGTGTTGTGTTGTGTTGTGTTATGCCGTGCAGTGCCGTGCCGTGCCGTGCCGTGTTGTGTTGTGTGTTAAAAGCCAGCAGACCAACTATTCCTATGTGTTTGAACCTCTATCATAGACGAGACTTTGTTTCCTCATAGATCTCTTGTGTGTTTCTCTTTCAGGAGCGCTCGGGGCCGGGATGGAGTCGCTTCATGGAAAATATGGTGAGATTCCAGAGTCCAAACTCCGACAGCGACGAAACATAAGAATATTCTAACTGACTATACTGAACATGAAATGAATGTGTTTGGTTCCAGGAGGAGCGGGGCAGCTCCCGTACGGGGCTGTACCTGTGATACAAGCCGGACTCGAAGGTACAATATCCTCAGAAAGATGAAGTTTCTCTTGGTTTCCTCTTGGACATCTCTAAACTCTGGAATTTAGAGATGAGATGTTTTAGATCGTGTTGTTCAACCATGGGCACCGGGACTGACTATTCTAAAGTTTAGATCCTTTCAATACATATTTCAGAGATCATGAATAATAATACTAATAATAAAAAAATAAATAATAGTAATGACACATTCATTTTTATTTGTATGGCACTTTTCAAAAACAGTATTTATACAGAATGCACAGTCACAATAAAGCAGTAAAAACATAACAGTCATAATAATATAACAGATCAAAAAGAAACACAGCATTAAAGCGGACAAGAGAGACCAAACTAAGACGGGAAGCTAGTCTTACATGTAGACTTTAAACAGGTCTGTCGGTAAAAGTGACTTTTACATCCCTATGTAAGACTCCTCAGAGTCCCAGCAGGAGTCCAGTCCCTGTGCTCCTCAGAGTCCCAGCAGGAGGCCAGTCCCTGTGCTCCTCAGAGTCCCAGCAGGAGTCCAGTCCCTGTGCTCCTCAGAGTCCCAGCAGGAGGCCAGTCCCTGTGCTCCTCAGAGTCCTAGCAGGAGGCCAGTCCCTGTGCTCCTCAGAGTCCCAGCAGGAGGCCAGTCCCTGTGCTCCTCAGAGTCCCAGCAGGAGGCCAGTCCCTGTGCTCCTCAGAGTCCCAGCAGGAGGCCAGTCCCTGTGCTCCTCAGAGTCCCAGCAGGAGTCCAGTCCCTGTGCTCCTCAGAGTCCCAGCAGGAGGCCAGTCCCTGTGCTCCTCAGAGTCACAGCTGGAGGCCAGTCCCTGTGCTCCTCAGAGTCCCAGCAGGAGGCCAGTCCCTGTGCTCCTCAGAGTCCCAGCAGGAGGCCAGTCCCTGTGCTCCTCAGGAGTACCAGCAGGAGTCCAGTCCCTGTGCTCCTCAGAGTCCCAGCAGGAGGCCAGTCCCTGTGCTCCTCAGAGTCCCAGCAGGAGGCCAGTCCCTGTGCTCCTCAGAGTCCCAGCAGGAGGCCAGTCCCTGTGCTCCTCAGAGTCCCAGTCCCTGTGTTGAATCATTGCCTAAACCGTCATAAAAAGTATCTTCTTCCTCCTCTCTTCTTGCTCCTCTCTTCTTCCTCTCTTCTTCTTCCTCTCCTTCTCTTCTTCTTCCTCCTCTCTTCTTATTCCTCTCTTCTTCCTCTCTTCTTCCTCCTCTCTTCTTCCTCTCTTCTTCTCTTCCTCCTCTCTTCTTCTTCTTCTCTCTTATGTTTTAGGTGAAGGGGGATATCCGTTCTCTCAGACTCTCGGTCTGGAGGCAGAAGGCGCGAAATCTGCAAAAAGTTATGGTCGGTATTTTTGTAAATGTGTGAAAAACATGATGCACTTTGACATTTACTTTCAGACGGGTGTAGAGTTCGGTTTGTGTGATAATGTGGAGAAATATACTGCAGTCACATGAAAGACGTGATGTGACATCACTCCACAAAGTAGTTTTTCATTTGATAGCAAGTCCACCCCGCTCCCATCTCTGTGTGGAGTGAGAGACAAATGCCCAAAAAAATAACAATTGTAAACCGCTTTGTGACTCTGGTCTGTGAAAGGCGGTATATAAATAAAGCTTACTTACTTACTTACTTACTTACTTACTTACTTACATCAGAGACCATACAAAAAGGTATTTTTTTTTTTCAAATAGAAATAAATAATAATAAAAATGTGACATTCTCCCCCTGCCCTCCATCAAACCCAACTCCCAGCTTCAAATGTGAAAAGTATTGCATTAGCATTTCTGGACACACTTAGCTAACAAACACACTTAGCCAACAAACTAGCTATTAGCCAACAAACTAGCTATTAGCTAAACTTGACTGTTGCATTATCGCCCGGTCGGCACTAGATCATAAACGGAATCGGGACGAAACCGGAAGTAACAATCCTACTTTCAAATTAGTTTTAGACTAATCAGTCCTTAAGTGGTGACTGGTTAAGTTTTAGGCGTCTGAGTAAGATGGTTAAGGTTAGGGTTAAGGTGGTCTGAGTAAGATGGTTAAGGTTAGGGTTAAGGTGGTCTGAGTAAGATGGTTAAGGTTAGGGTTAAGGTGGTCTGAGTAAGATGGTTAAGGTTAGGGTTAAGGTGGTCTGAGTAAGATGGTTAAGGTTAGGGTTAAGGTGGTCTGAGTAAGATGGTTAAGGTTAGGGTTAAGGTGGTCTGAGTAAGATGGTTAAGGTTAGGGTTAAGGTGGTCTGAGTAAGATGGTTATGGTTAGGGTTAAGGTGGTCTGAGTAAGATGGTTAAGGTTAGGGTTAAGGTGGTCTGAGTAAGATGGTTATGGTTAGGGTTAAGGTGGTCTGAGTAAGATGGTTAAGGTTAGGGTTAAGGTGGTCTGAGTAAGATGGTTAAGGTTAGGGTTAAGGTGGTCTGAGTAAGATGGTTAAGGTTAGGGTTAAGGTGGTCTGAGTAAGATGGTTAAGGTTAGGGTTAAGGTGGTCTGAGTAAGATGGTTAAGGTTAGGGTTAAGGTGGTCTGAGTAAGATGGTTAAGGTTAGGGTTAAGGTGGTCTGAGTAAGATGGTTAAGGTTAGGGTTAAGGTGGTCTGAGTAAGATGGTTAAGGGTTAGGGTTAAGGTGGTCTGAGTAAGATGGTTAAGGTTAGGGTTAAGGTGGTCTGAGTAAGATGGTTAAGGTTAGGGTTAAGGTGGTCTGAGTAAGATGGTTAAGGTTAGGGTTAAGGTGGTCTGAGTAAGATGGTTAAGGTTAGGGTTAAGGTGGTCTGAGTAAGATGGTTAAGGTTAGGGTTAAGGTGGTCTGAGTAAGATGGTTAAGGTTAGGGTTAAGGTGGTCTGAGTAAGATGGTTAAGGTTAGGGTTAAGGTGGTCTGAGTAAGATGGTTAAGGTTAGGGTTAAGGTGGTCTGAGTAAGATGGTTAAGGTTAGGGTTAAGGTGGTCTGAGTAAGATGGTTAAGGTTAGGGTTAAGGTGGTCTGAGTAAGATGGTTAAGGGTTAGGGTTAAGGTGGTCTGAGTAAGACTAGTGTGTGTGTGTAAGGTGGTCTGAGTAAGATGGTTAAGGTTAGGGTTAAGGTGGTCTGAGTAAGATGGTTATGGTTAGGGTTAAGGTGGTCTGAGTAAGATGGTTAAGGTTAGGGTTAAGGTGGTCTGAATAAGATGGTTAAGGTTAGGGTTAAGGTGGTCTGAGTAAGATGGTTAAGGTTAGGGTTAAGGTGGTCAGTGACTAGTGACTAGTTTATACTACTAGTGTGTGTCAGTGACTACAGTTATACTAGTGTGTGTCAGTGACTACAGTTATACTAGTGTGTATCAGTGACTACAGTTATACTAGTGTGTATCAGTGACTACAGTTATACTAGTGTGTATCAGTGACTACAGTTATACTAGTGTGTATCAGTGACTACAGTTATACTAGT
>OZ035839.1:38582818-38598418 GCA_964034765.1 Knipowitschia caucasica | reverse complement strand
TCCAACAACAACCATCGTCCAACAACAACCATCCAACAACAACCACCCTCCAACAACAACCACCGTCAAACAACAACCACTGTCCAACAACAACCATCGTCCAACACCAACCACCGTCCAACAACAACCGTCCAACAACCACCATCCAACAACAACCACCATCCAACAACAACAACCATCCATCAACAAACACCCAACAACAACGACCACCGTCCAACAACAACCATCGTCCAACAACAACCATCCAACAACAACCATCCAACAACAACCACCCTCCAACAACCACCATCCAACAACAACCACCGTCCAACAACCACCGTCCAACAACCACCATCCAACGACAACCATCCAACAACAACCATCCAACAACAACCGTCCAACAACAACCGTCCAACAACCACCGTCCAACAACAACCACCATCCAACAACAACAACCATCCATCAACAACCACCATCCAACAACAACCACCGTCCAACAACAACCATCGTCCAACAACAACCATCCAACAACAACCACCCAACAACAACCACCATCCAACAACAACCATCCAACAACAACCACCGTCCAACAACAACCATCGTCCAACACCAGCCACCGTCCAACAACAACCACCATCCAACAACAACCACCGTCCAATAACAACCACCGTCCAATAACAACCACCGTCCAATAACAACCACCGTCCAACAACAACCATCGTCCAACAACAACCATCGTCCAACAACAACCATCCAACAACAACCACCGTCCAACAACAACCACCGTCCAACAACAACCATCGTCCAACAACAACCACCGTCCAACAACAACCACGTCCAACAACAACCACCGTCCAACAACCACCGTCCAACAACAACCACCATCCAACAACAACCACCGTCCAACAACAACCATCCAACAACAACCATCCAACAACAACCAACGTCCAACAACAACCACCGTCCAACAACAACCATCGTCCAACAACAACCATCGTCCAACAACAACCATCGTCCAACAACAACCACCGCCCAAAAACAACCACCGTCCAATAACCACCATCCAACAACAACCACCGTCCAATAACCACCATCCAACAACAACCACCGTCCAACAACAACCACCGTCCAACAACAACCATCGTCCAACACCAACCACCGTCCAACAACAACCATCCAACAACAACCATCCAACAACCATCCAACAACAACCACCGTCCAACAACCACCATCCAACAACAACCACCGTCCACAACAACCACCGTCCAACAACAACCACCGTCCAACAACAACCACCGTCCAACAACAACCACCGTCCAACAACAACCATCGTCCAAAACCAACCACTGTCCAACAACCACCATCCAACAACAACCACCGTCCAACAACCACCGTCCAACAACAACCACCATCCAACAACAACCACCGTCCAACAACCACCGTCCAACAACAACCACCATCCAACAACAACCACCATCCAACAACAACCACCGTCCAACAACCACCATCCAACGACAACCATCCAACAACAACCATCCAACAACAACCACCATCCAACAACAACCACCATCCAACAACAACCACCGTCCAACAACCACCATCCAACGACAACCATCCAACAACAACCATCCAACAACAACCGTCCAACAACAACCGTCCAACAACCACCGTCCAACAACAACCACCATCCAACAACAACAACCATCCATCAACAACCACCATCCAACAACAACCACCGTCCAACAACAACCATCGTCCAACAACAACCATCCAACAACAACCACCCTCCAACAACAACCATCCAACAACAACCACCATCCAACAACCACCATCCAACAACAACCACCCTCCAACAACCACCGTCCAACAACAACCACCATCCAACAACAACCATCGTCCAACAACAACCATCCAACAACAACCACCGTCCAACAACCACCGTCCAACAACCACCGTCCAACAACAACCACCATCCAACAACAACCACCATCCAACAACAACCATCCAACAACAACCACCGTCCAACAACCACCATCCAACAACAACCACCGTCCAACAACAACCATTCAACAACAACCACCGTCCAACAACCACCATCCAACAACAACTACCCTCCAACAACAACCACCATCCAACAACAACCACCATCCAACAACAACCATCCAACAACAACCACCGTCCAACAACCACCATCCAACAACAACCACCGTCCAACAACAACCATCCAACAACAACCACCATCCAACAACCACCATCCAACAACAACCACCGTCCAACAACAACCACCGTCCAACAACAACCACCGTCCAACAACAACCATCGTCCAAAACCAACCACTGTCCAACAACAACCATCCAACAACAACCACCGTCCAACAACCACCGTCCAACAACAACCACCATCCAACAACAACCACCGTCCAACAACCACCGTCCAACAACAACCACCATCCAACAACAACCACCGTCCAACAACCACCATCCAACAACAACCATCCAACAACAACCACCGTCCAACAACAACCATCGTCCAACACCAGCCACCGTCCAACAACAACCACCATCCAACAACAACCACCGTCCAATAACAACCACCGTCCAATAACAACCACCGTCCAATAACAACCACCGTCCAACAACAACCATCGTCCAACAACAACCATCGTCCAACAACAACCATCCAACAACAACCACCGTCCAACAACAACCACCGTCCAACAACAACCATCGTCCAACAACAACCACCGTCCAACAACAACCACGTCCAACAACAACCACCGTCCAACAACCACCGTCCAACAAAAACCATCCAACAACAACCATCGTCCAACAACAACAACGACCATCCAACAACAACCATCCAACAACAACCACCATCCAACAACAACCACCATCCAACACCAACCACTGTCCAACAACCACCGTCCAACAACCACCATCCAACAACAACCATCCAACAACAACCATCCAACAACAACCATCGAACAACAACCAACGTCAAACAACAACCACCGTCCAACAACAACCACCGTCCAACAACAACCACCGTCCAACAACAGCCGTCCAACAACAAACATCGTCCAACACCAACCACCGTCCAACAACAACCACCGTCCAACAACAACCACCGTCCAACAACCACCGTCCAACAACAACCCCCGTCCAACAACAACCATCGTCCAACAACAACCATCCAACAACAACCACCGTCCAACAACCACCGTCCAACAACCACCGTCTAACAACAACCACCGTCCAACAACAACCACCGTCCAACAACAACCATCGTCCAACAACAACCATCCAACAACAACCATCGTCCAACAACCACCATCCAACAACAACCATCCAACAACAACCACCATCCAACACCAACCACTGTCCAACAACCACCGTCCAACAACAACCACCGTCCAACAACCACCATCCAACAACAACCACAGTCCAACAACCACCATCCAACAACCACCACCATCCAACAACAACCACGTCCAACAACCAACATTCAACAACCACCACCGTCCAACAACCACCGTCCAACAACAACCACCGTCCAACAACCACCATCCAACAACAACCACCGTACAACAACAACCATCGTCCAACAACAACCACCGTCCAACAACAACCACCGTCCAACAACCACCATCCAACAACAACCACCGTCCAACAACAACCATCCAACAACAACCACCATCCAACAACCACCATCCAACAACAACCACCGTCCAACAACAACCACCGTCCAACAACAACCACCGTCCAACAACAACCATCGTCCAAAACCAACCACTGTCCAACAACAACCATCCAACAACAACCACCGTCCAACAACCACCGTCCAACAACAACCACCATCCAACAACAACCACCGTCCAACAACCACCGTCCAACAACAACCACCATCCAACAACAACCACCATCCAACAACAACCACCATCCAACAACAACCACCGTCCAACAACCACCATCCAACAACAACCATCCAACAACAACCACCGTCCAACAACAACCATCGTCCAACACCAGCCACCGTCCAACAACAACCACCATCCAACAACAACCACCGTCCAATAACAACCACCGTCCAATAACAACCACCGTCCAATAACAACCACCGTCCAACAACAACCATCGTCCAACAACAACCATCGTCCAACAACAACCATCCAACAACAACCACCGTCCAACAACAACCACCGTCCAACAACAACCACCGTCCAACAACAACCATCGTCCAACAACAACCACCGTCCAACAACAACCACGTCCAACAACAACCACCGTCCAACAACCACCGTCCAACAACAACCACCGTCCAACAAAAACCATCCAACAACAACCATCGTCCAACAACAACCATCCAACAACAACGACCATCCAACAACAACCATCCAACAACAACCACCATCCAACAACAACCACCATCCAACACCAACCACTGTCCAACAACCACCGTCCAACAACCACCATCCAACAACAACCATCCAACAACAACCATCCAACAACAACCATCCAACAACAACCAACGTCAAACAACAACCACCGTCCAACAACAACCACCGTCCAACAACAACCACCGTCCAACAACCACCGTCCAACAACAAACATCGTCCAACACCAACCACCGTCCAACAACAACCACCGTCCAACAACAACCACCGTCCAACAACCACCGTCCAACAACAACCCCCGTCCAACAACAACCATCGTCCAACAACAACCATCCAACAACAACCACCGTCCAACAACCACCGTCCAACAACCACCGTCCAACAACCACCGTCTAACAACAACCACCGTCCAACAACAACCACCGTCCAACAACAACCATCGTCCAACAACAACCATCCAACAACAACCATCGTCCAACAACCACCATCCAACAACAACCATCCAACAACAACCACCATCCAACACCAACCACTGTCCAACAACCACCGTCCAACAACAACCACCGTCCAACAACCACCATCCAACAACAACCACAGTCCAACAACCACCATCCAACAACCACCACCATCCAACAACAACCACCGTCCAACAACCAACATTCAACAACCACCACCGTCCAACAACCACCGTCAAACAACAACCACCGTCCAACAACCACCATCCAACAACAACCACCGTACAACAACAACCATCGTCCAACAACAACCACCGTCCAACAACAACCACCGTCCAACATCAACCATCCAACAACAACAACCATCCAACAACAACCATCGTCCAACAACCACCATCCAACAACAACCATCCAACAACAACCACCGTCCAACAACAACCATCCAACAACAAGCACCGTCCAACAACCACCGTCCAACAACAACCACCGTTTAGTTTAGTTTATTTAAGATGACAAGGACAGTGCACAATAAACATTAACCTCAAAAGGAGGTATCAGGTTATAGCTCATGAGCTAATTTCCACCTGTAGTCACTGGGCAGGCTGATGTTATATCACCGTCCAACGTCCAACAACGACCATACAACAACAACCACCGTCCAACAACAACCACCATCCAACAACAACCGTCCAACAACAACCACCGTCCAACAACAACCGTCCAACAACAACAACCGTCCAACACCAACAACCGTCCAACACCAACCACCGTCCAACAACAGCTGTCCAACAACCACCGTCCAACAACAAACACCGTTCAACAACAACAACCGTCCAACAACAACCATTGTCCAACACCAACCACCATCCAACAACAACCGTCCAACAACAACAACAACCGTCAAACAACCACCGTCCAACACCAACCACCGTCCAACAACAACCACCGTCCAACAACCACCGTCCAACACCAACCACCGTCCAACAACAACCATCGTCCAACACCAACCACCGTTCAACAACAACAACCGTCCAACAACCACCGTCCAACACCAACCACCGTCCAACAACAACCATCGTCCAACACCAACCATCGTCTCTCTGGGCTCACAGGGACGTCTCTCTAGGCTCAAAGGTACGTCTTTCTGGGCTCACAGGGACGTCTCTCTGGGCTCACAGAGACGTCTCTCTGGGCTCACAGGGACGTCTCTCTGAGCTCACAGGAACGTCTCTCTGGGATCACAGGCACGTCTCTCTCTGGGCTCACAGGGAGGTGTCTCTGGGCTCACAGGGACGTGTCTCTGGGCTCACAGGGAGATGTCTCTGGGCTCACAGGGACGTCTCTCTGGGCTCACAGGGACGTGTCTCTGGGCTCACAGGGAGGTGTCTCTGGGCTCACAGGCACGTCTCTCTCTGGGCTCACAGGGACGTGTTTCTGAGCTCAGAGGGATGTCTCTTTGGGCCCACAGGGATGTCTCTCTGGGGTCACAGGGACGTCTCTTTCTGGGCTCACAGGGAGGTGTCTCTGGGCTCACAGGGACGTGTCTCTGGGCTCACAGGGACTTGTCTCCAGGCTCACAGGGACGTGTCTCTGGGCTCACAGGGAGATGTCTCTGGGCTCACAGGGACGTGTCTCTGGGCTCACAGGGAGGTGTCTCTAGGCTCACAGGGACATGTCTCTGGGCTCAGAGGGACGTGTCTCTGGGCTCACAGGGACGTGTCTCTGAGCTCACAGGGATGTCTCTCTCTGGGCTCACAGGGACGTGTCTCTGGGCTCACAGGGAGGTGTCTCTAGGCTCACAGGGACATGTCTCTGGGCTCACAGGGACGTGTCTCTGGGCTCACAGGGACGTGTCTCTGAGCTCACAGGGATGTCTCTCTCTGGGCTCACAGGGACGTGTCTCTGGGCTCACAGGGACGTGTCTCTGAGCTCACAGGGATGTCTCTCTCTGGGCTCACAGGGACGTGTCTCTGGGCTCACAGGGACGTGTCTCTAAATTCACAGGGATGTCCCTCTCTGGGGTCACAGGGACGTGTCTCTGGGATACAATACAATGTATTCTTGTATAGCCCTAGGTCACAACAGAAGTCATCTCAGAGACTTAACAAAACCATTGAAATCACCAACACAGGTCAGAGAATCAACAGTTAAAACACATGAAGAATATAAAGCACACACAGAAGAAAATGTCCATACATGTTGTAGAATGCTAAAGTGTCCTGATCATCACCAATCCTTTCTGTTGGACACTAACTGTCCAACAAGACCCTCCTGCATCGACAAGGAAAAACTCTTAAAAAACCCAGTGGGAAAAAGTGAGAAACCTTGGGGAGCACTAGAGAATCCCACAGGGAGGGAGACCCATATGAGAAAGGGATCCGCTCCTCCGGACGGACAGACTAATGATCCAGGACTTAAGCTAGCTACAGGACGTGGACCAGTGGCCGCTGAACGTGGACAGGTCCGGTGCAGGACTGAAGCACTCCCAGGCGGGTCGGGCGGGGCAGTCCGCAGGTGCAGGGATCACAGGGACGTCTCTCTCTGGGCTCACAGGGACGTTTCTCTGGGCTCACAGGGACGTGTCTCTGAGCTCACAGGGATGTCTCTCTCTGGGATCACAGGGACATCTCTGGGATCACAGGGACGTCTCTCTCTGGGCTCATAGGGACGTCTCTCTGGGCTCACAGGGACGTCTCTCTGGGCTCACAGGGACGTGTCTCTGGGCTCACAGGGACGTGTCTCTGGGCTCACAGGGACGTGTCTCTGGGATCACAGGGACGTGTCTCTGGGATCACAGGGACGTCTCTCTGGGCTCACAGGGACGTGTCTCTGGGCTCACAGGGACGTGTCTCTGAGCTCACAGGGATGTCTCTCTCTGGGCTCACAGGGACGTGTCTCTGGGATCACAGGGACATGTCTCTGGGCTCACAGGGACGTCTCTCTCTCGGGCTCACAGGGACGTCTCTCTGGGCTCACAGGGACGTCTCTCTGGGCTCACAGGGACGTCTCTCTGGGCTCACAGGGACGTCTCTCTGAGCTTACAGGGACGTCTCTCTGGGATCACAGGGACGTCTCTCTCTCGGCTCACAGGGACGTCTCTCTGGGCTCACAGGGACGTCTCTCTGGGCTCACAGGGACGTGTCTCTGGGCTCACAGGGACGTCTCTCTGGGCTCACAGGGACGTCTCTCTGGGCTCACAGGGACGTGTCTCTGGGCTCACAGGGACGTGTCTCTGGGCTCACAGGGACGTGTCTCTGGGCTCACAGGGACGTGTCTCTGGGATCACAGGGACGTGTCTCTGGGATCACAGGGACGTCTCTCTGGGCTCACAGGGACGTGTCTCTGGGCTCACAGGGACGTGTCTCTGAGCTCACAGGGATGTCTCTCTCTGGGCTCACAGGGACGTGTCTCTGGGCTCACAGGGACGTGTCTCTGGGATCACAGGGACATGTCTCTGGGATCACAGGGTCGTGTCTCTGGGATCACAGGGACGTCTCTCTCTGGGCTCACAGGGACGTCTCTCTCTGGGCTCACAGGGACGTCTCTCTGGGCTCACAGGGACGTCTCTCTGAGCTTACAGGGACGTGTCTCTGGGTTCACAGGGACGTGTCTCTGGGATCACAGGGTCGTGTCTCTGGGATCACAGGGACGTCTCTCTCTGGGCTCACAGGGACGTCTCTCTCTGGGCTCACAGGGACGTCTCTCTGGGCTCACAGGGACGTCTCTCTGGGCTCACAGGGACGTCTCTCTGGGCTCACAGGGACGTCTCTCTGAGCTTACAGGGACGTGTCTCTGGGTTCACAGGGACGTCTCTCTCTGGGCTCACAGGGACGTCTCTCTGAGCTCACAGGGACGTCTCTCTGGGCTCACAGGGACGTCTCTCTGGGCTCACAGGGACGTCTCTCTGGGCTTACAGGGACGTGTCTCTGGGTTCACAGGGACGTCTCTCTCTGGGCTCACAGGGACGTCTCTCTGAGCTCACAGGGACGTGTCTCTGGGCTCACAGGGACGTGTCTCTGGGCTCACAGGGACGTGTCTCTGAGCTCACAGGGATGTCCCTCTCTGGGCTCACAGGGACGTCTCTCTTGGATCACAGGGACGTCTCTCTTGGATCACAGGGACGTCTCTCTAGTCTCACAGGGACGTCTCTCTCTGGACTCACAGGTATGTGTCTCTGGGCTCACAGGGACGTGTCTCTGGGATCACAGGGACGTGTCTCTGGGATCACAGGGACGTCTCTCTGGGCTCACAGGGACGTGTCTCTGGGATCACAGGGACGTGTCTCTGGGATCACAGGGACGTCTCTCTGGGCTCACAGGGACGTGTCTCTGGGCTCACAGGGACGTGTCTCTGGGCTCACAGAGACGTGTCTCTGGGATCACAGGGACGTGTCTCTGGGATCACAGGGACGTGTCTCTGGGCTCACAGGGACGTGTCTCTGGGCTCACAGGGACGTGTCTCTGGGATCACAGGGACGTGTCTCTGGGATCACAGGGACGTCTCTCTGGGCTCACAGGGACGTGTCTCTGGGCTCACAGGGACGTGTCTCTGAGCTCACAGGGATGTCTCTCTCTGGGCTCACAGGGACGTCTCTCTGGGCTCACAGGGACGTGTCTCTGGGCTCACAGGTACGTGTCTCTGAGCTCACAGGGACGTCTCTCTCTGGGCTCACAGGGACGTCTCTCTCTGGGCTCACAGGGATGTGTCTCTGGGCTCACAGGGACGTCTCTCTCTGGGCTCACAGGGACGTCTCTCTCTGGGCTCACAGGGACGTGTCTCTGGGATCACAGGGACGTGTCTCTGGGATCACAGGGACGTGTCTCTGGGCTCACAGGGACGTCTCTCTCTGGGCTCACAGGGACGTCTCTCTGAGCTCACAGGGACGTCTCTCTGGGCTCACAGGGACGTCTCTCTGGGCTCACAGGGACGTCTCTCTGAGCTTACAGGGACGTGTCTCTGGGTTCACAGGGACGTCTCTCTCTGGGCTCACAGGGACGCCTCTCTGAGCTCACAGGGACGTGTCTCTGGGCTCACAGGGACGTGTCTCTGGGCTCACAGGGACGTGTCTCTGAGCTCACAGGGATGTCCCTCTCTGGGCTCACAGGGACGTCTCTCTTGGATCACAGGGACGTCTCTCTTGGATCACAGGGACGTCTCTCTAGTCTCACAGGGACGTCTCTCTCTGGACTCACAGGTACGTGTCTCTGGGCTCACAGAGACGTCTCTCTCTGGGCTCACAGGGACGTGTCTCTGGGCTCACAGGGACGTCTCTCTCTGGGCTCACAGGGACGTGTCTCTCGGATCACAGGGACGTGTCTCTGGGATCACAGGGACGTGTGTCTGGGCTCACAGGGATGTGTCTCTGGGCTCACAGGGACGTGTCTCTGGGCTCACAGGGACGTGTCTCTGAGCTCACAGGGATGTCCCTCTCTGGGCTCACAGGGACGTCTCTCTTGGATCACAGGGACGTCTCTCTTGGATCACAGGGACGTCTCTCTAGTCTCACAGGGACGTCTCTCTCTGGACTCACAGGTACGTGTCTCTGGGCTCACAGGGACGTCTCTCTCTGGGCTCACAGGGACGTGTCTCTGGGCTCACAGGGACGTCTCTCTCTGGGCTCACAGGGACGTGTCTCTGGGCTCACAGGGACGTGTCTCTGGGATCACAGGGACGTGTCTCTGGGATCACAGGGACGTGTGTCTGGGCTCACAGGGACGTGTCTCTGGGCTCACAGGGACGTGTCTCTGGGCTCACAGGGACGTGTCTCTGGGCTTACAGGGACGTCTCTCTCTGGGCTCACAGGGACGTGTCTCTGGGATCACAGGGACGTCTCTCTGGGCTAAAAGGGATGTGTCTCTGGGATCACAGGGACGTGTCTCTGGAATCACGGGGATGTGTCTCTGGGCTCACAGGGACGTGTCTCTGGGATCACAGGGACGTGTCTCTGGGATCACAGGGACGTGTCTCTGGGCTCACAGGGACGTCTCTCTGGGATCACAGGGACGTGTCTCTGGGCTCACAGGGACGTGTCTCTGGGATCACAGGGACCTCTCTCTGGGATCACAGGGACGTCTCTCTGGGATCACAGGGACGTGTCTCTGGGATCACAGGAACGTGTCTCTGGGCTCACAGGGACGTGTCTCTGGGATCACAGGAACGTGTCTCTGGGCTCACAGGGACGTGTCTCTGGGATCACAGGGACGTGTCTCTGGGATCACAGGAACGTGTCTCTGGGATCACAGGGACGTGTCTCTGGGATCACAGGGACGTGTCTCTGGTTTTGGTACCATGAGTTCTAGTTTTAGAGCCGATACAAACGTGCCAGTCTTCCAGGGGCCATCGTCCAACACCAGCCACCGTCCAACAACAACCACCATCCAACAACAACCACCGTCCAACAACAACCATCCAACAACAACCATCCAACAACAACCAACGTCCAACAAAAACCACCGTCCAACAACAACCATCGTCCAACAACAACCATCGTCCAACAACAACCATCGTCCAACAACAACCACCGCCCAACAACAACCACCGTCCAATAACCACCATCCAACAACAACCACCGTCCAATAACCACCATCCAACAACAACCACCGTCCAACAACAACCACCGTCCAACAACAACCATCGTCCAACACCAACCACCGTCCAACAACAACCATCCAACAACAACCATCCAACAACCATCCAACAACAACCACCGTCCAACAACCACCATCCAACAACAACCACCGTCCACAACAACCACCGTCCAACAACAACCACCGTCCAACAACAACCACCGTCCAACAACAACCATCGTCCAAAACCAACCACTGTCCAACAACCACCATCCAACAACAACCACCGTCCAACAACCACCGTCCAACAACAACCACCATCCAACAACAACCACCGTCCAACAACCACCGTCCAACAACAACCACCATCCAACAACAACCACCATCCAACAACAACCACCGTCCAACAACCACCATCCAACGACAACCATCCAACAACAACCATCCAACAACAACCACCATCCAACAACAACCACCATCCAACAACAACCACCGTCCAACAACCACCATCCAACGACAACCATCCAACAACAACCATCCAACAACAACCGTCCAACAACAACTGTCCAACAACCACCGTCCAACAACAACCACCATCCAACAACAACAACCATCCATCAACAACCACCATCCAACAACAACCACCGTCCAACAACAACCATCGTCCAACAACAACCATCCAACAACAACCACCCTCCAACAACAACCATCCAACAACAACCACCATCCAACAACCACCATCCAACAACAACCACCGACCAACAACAACCATCGTCCAACAACAACCATCCAACAACAACCACCCTCCAACAACCACCGTCCAACAACAACCACCATCCAACAACAACCATCGTCCAACAACAACCATCCAACAACAACCACCGTCCAACAACCACCGTCCAACAACCACCGTCCAACAACAACCACCATCCAACAACAACCACCATCCAACAACAACCATCCAACAACAACCACCGTCCAACAACCACCATCCAACAACAACCACCGTCCAACAACAACCATTCAACAACAACCACCGTCTAACAACCACCATCCAACAACAACTACCCTCCAACAACAACCACCATCCAACAACAACCACCATCCAACAACAACCACCGTCCAACAACCACCATCCAACAACAACCACCGTCCAACAACAACCATCCAACAACAACCACCATCCAACAACCACCATCCAACAACAACCACCGTCCAACAACAACCACCGTCCAACAACAACCATCGTCCAAAACCAACCACTGTCCAACAACAACCATCCAACAACAACCACCGTCCAACAACCACCGTCCAACAACAACCACCATCCAACAACAACCACCGTCCAACAACCACCGTCCAACAACAACCACCATCCAACAACAACCACCATCCAACAACAACCACCGTCCAACAACCACCATCCAACAACAACCATCCAACAACAACCACCGTCCAACAACAACCATCGTCCAACACCAGCCACCGTCCAACAACAACCACCATCCAACAACAACCACCGTCCAATAACAACCACCGTCCAATAACAACCACCGTCCAATAACAACAACCGTCCAACAACAACCATCGTCCAACAACAACCACCGCCCAACAACAACCATCCAACAACAACCACCGTCCAACAACCACCATCCAACAACAACCACCGTCCAATAACAACCACCGTCCAACAACCACCGTCCAACAACAACCACCATCCAACAACAACCACCGTCAAACAACAACCACTGTCCAACAACAAACATCGTCAAACACCAACCACCGTCCAACAACAACCGTCCAACAACCACCATCCAACAACAACCACCATCCAACAACAACAACCATCCATCAACAAACACCCAACAACAACGACCACCATCCAACAACAACCATCGTCCAACAACAACCATCCAACAACAACCACCCTCCAACAACAACCACCGTCAAACAACAACCACTGTCCAACAACAACCATCGTCCAACACCAACCACCGTCCAACAACAACCGTCCAACAACCACCATCCAACAACAACCACCATCCAACAACAACAACCATCCATCAACAAACACCCAACAACAACGACCACCGTCCAACAACAACCATCGTCCAACAACAACCATCCAACAACAACCATCCAACAACAACCACCCTCCAACAACCACCATCGAACAACAACCACCGTCCAACAACCACCATCCAACGACAACCATCCAACAACAACCATCCAACAACAACCGTCCAACAACAACCATCCAACAACCACCGTCCAACAACAACCACCATCCAACAACAACAACCATCCATCAACAACCACCATCCAACAACAACCACCGTCCAACAACAACCATCGTCCAACAACAACCATCCAACAACAACCACCCACAACAACAACAACAACATCCAACAACCACCATCCAACAACAACCACCCTCCAACAACCACGTCCAACAACAACCACCATCCAACAACAACCATCGTCCAACAACAACCATCCAACAACAACCATCCAACAACAACCGTCCAACAACAACCGTCCAACAACCACTGTCCAACAACAACCACCATCCAACAACAACAACCATCCATCAACAACCACCATCCAACAACAACCACCGTCCAACAACAACCATCGTCCAACAACAACCATCCAACAACAACCACCCTCCAACAACAACCATCCAACAACAACCACCATCCAACAACCACCATCCAACAACAACCACCCTCCAACAACCACCGTCCAACAACAACCACCATCCAACAACAACCATCGTCCAACAACAACCATCCAACAACAACCACCGTCCAACAACCACCGTCCAACAACCACCGTCCAACAACCACCGTCCACCAACCACCATCCAACAACAACCACCATCCAACAACAACCATCCAACAACAACCACCGTCCAACAACCACCATCCAACAACAACCACCGTCCAACAACAACCATTCAACAACAACCACCGTCCAACAACCACCATCCAACAACAACTACCCTCCAATAACAACCACCATCCAACAACAACCACCATCCAACAACAACCATCCAACAACAACCACCGTCCAACAACCACCATCCAACAACAACCACCGTCCAACAACAACCATCCAACAACAACCACCATCCAACAACCACCATCCAACAACAACCACCGTCCAACAACAACCACCGTCCAACAACAACCACCGTCCAACAACAACCATCGTCCAAAACCAACCACTGTCCAACAACAACCATCCAACAACAACCACCGTCCAACAACCACCATCCAACAACAACCACCATCCAACAACAACCACCGTCCAACAACAACCACCATCCAACAACAACCACCATCCAACAACAACCACCGTGCAACAACCACCATCCAACAACAACCATCCAACAACAACCACCGTCCAACAACAACCATCGTCCAACACCAGCCACCGTCCAACAACAACCACCATCCAACAACAACCACCGTCCAATAACAACCACCGTCCAATAACAACCACCGTCCAATAACAACCACCGTCCAACAACAACCATCGTCCAACAACAACCACCGCCCAACAACAACCACCGTCCAACAACAACCACCGTCCAACAACAACCACCGTCCAACAACCACCATCCAACAACAACCACCGTCCAATAACAACCACCGTCCAACAACCACCGTCCAACAACAACCACCATCCAACAACAACCACCGTCAAACAACAACCACTGTCCAACAACAACCATCGTCAAACACCAACCACCGTCCAACAACAACCGTCCAACAACAACCGTCCAACAACCACCATCCAACAACAACAACCATCCATCAACAAACACCCAACAACAACGACCACCATCCAACAACAACCATCGTCCAACAACAACCATCCAATAACAACCACCCTCCAACAACAACCACCGTGTCAAACAACAACCACTGTCCAACAACAACCATCGTCCAACACCAACCACCGTCCAACAACAACCGTCCAACAACAACCGTCCAACAACCACCATCCAACAACAACCACCATCCAACAACAACAACCATCCATCAACAAACACCCAACAACAACGACCACCGTCCAACAACAACCATCGTCCAACAACAACCATCCAACAACAACCATCCAACAACAACCACCCTCCAACAACCACCATCCAACAACAACCACCATCCAACAACCACCATCCAACAACAACCACCGTCCA